>JAAAKL020015446.1:0-11483 GCA_010016065.2 Carybdea cf. marsupialis auct. non (Linnaeus, 1758)
CATAGATTCCCCATGCTTTTAGGAAATGAGCTCCTATCAGGCTTTTTTCTTTTCTCCCTAATGTATATATATATATAGAAAGATATATAAAAATCCAGGAACAGCACTAAAAGCAGTTGCAACAAATCATAGGTAAAAATAAAAACGACTTGAGCTCTACAGTGAGCTTTCGGAATTTTGTTAATCATCGGGCTCAAACAATGGATCGGATATCTTCAACAAAATGAAATTCGCCTTATATATATATTTACATATATAGAACTCATTAAACATGAAGTACTTGAGGTACTGGTACAGTATTGGTAGAAAATCATCAGTGGGGCTTAGAACGAATCATATACTTGTTGGTGATAATGAGATCTAAACGGATTGATGCAATTGAGACATCCTGTACTAAACCAAATATCTTGTAGAGACGTCGAGAACATCAATCAAAACAACGACTCAAATAAAGGTTGAAGTTGTCAGCAATCAATGATGTTTCAGGACACAGAAAAATGATCTTCTAGATGATCTGAAAATGATATAACACACTCATAAACAGTGCTCAGGTAGAAGCAGACGTAATGACAGCTTTCGTCTTCTTGTTGCATGCTGGCAACCTATGTCATGAATTGATTCAGCAGTGTCGTTCCATGTTTTGTTAAGGGACACTACCTGACTATAACGTCAGCACTTGTAAAGGTCTTTCAGTTTTTGTGTTATCAAGATGTCGTTCAACACGTAATTCTAGCCTCTCAGTTATTGATATCCAGTACGCTACATAATTTCTAACATGAGTCAAGTTCATTTTGGTTTCAATTCTTAATTCAGCAGCGATATAAAAAGCACGATCACCTCGCACTTCTCTAGTGGGGCTTTACAAATGTACATCATCACCAAATCATGTTTACTAGTAAGACTGTACCATCACAGCGAGGTACAAAATACTTACCCATGGGATTCATCAGATGAATTCGTTTCTTGTATCCAAGTTGGGGGAGATACTAAAGAATGATATGAGTAATAAAGAAGAGACATTCTCGTTTTAATACCAACACTATAACCCATTTCATAATTAATACATTTTGATTCTAAAAGGTTACCCGTAATGGATTAATACTAATGACTGCAGGGACTTCGGCTTCAAAAAAGCGCATTTCAGCAAAACTTGGCGCTATCACGAGCCCCAGATTCGTAGTCTATATGTTTCCGCTTGTACAAAGTATATCCACGTCAAAATGGATTCCATCTTCCATTCAACTTTTACCTCAACTTTTTCTACCCAACCACGTAATACTGTACTGTGACTGCAGAGCGTAGCTGGCTAAAGTACTTATACGTTGATACAATCTTTTTTGCGTAGCCATCGACCCAGATCTTTTTATCTCTGCTCAATTGTCATCGTTCAAATTTTTTAAGTGCGAAAGCATAAGATACGACGACGATGAATTACTATCTGTAGACCAAAAACCATACATCTTGCTCTATAAAGCAAGAAGGAATAGAATCCAGTTGACCCATAATCATCTGTAACGTTCGAATATGCATGATCCTTTTGTGTTGTCAAGCGTAAAGTAAATTGTGCTGCAAAGACAAGCTTAAAATTGAGATGTTCGGCTAACGCGTCCTAATATAATGATCTTGACGACATCTCCAATCGTAGCAGTTCTCTCCCATATATAAGTGAGCAAACTCTAGTTACACATCAAGACCCCTTTCTGATGTTATGCACTTCTGTTACTTCTTTTGTTCTCACCTTTATATGACCTTATGAATTTCTTTTCAATTTCGAGTCGAACTTCTAAAAGTCGAACAATTTACTGTAAAAATCATAATTCAAAATGGTTGACTAATGTCACTCGTACTCTTAACGTATCTTTCACGCATATATTTCTGCTGGCACAAATTTCGCAAAGCTAGGCCTTCTAAACACATATACTATCCCAATGATAGCTTACAAGTGTTTTGTCTACCCAACGTCCCTGAAGTTGCACGGGCAAACTCTTGTCCAGCATAAGAAAACGTTATTACAGTTTTTCGATTCTAGACTGGCTGTACGTTGATAATAGTAATAGATTTTGAAAAGCTTGACTCTTTTTTAAAATGCGGACATCAAAAATACCCGGACCTGAAATCCTGTTACTAGTGCATGCATTTTTTTCTATCCTGATGAAGTTATCTGATTCGCTGCTGATTAGCCTGTGCACATTTCCTACCAACTTCGGAACCCAAGCCTGATAGTTCTTGCTATTTATATAAAACGAAACCTTACATAGCAAACTACTACACGACAATGCCTAAAACGTATAATAAAGACGATAAATAACTTCCTATTTGTAAACACATTTCTGTTTCTTATCATAACCACCTTTTCTGCAAAAGTAAAGATTTTTCGTTGATCAACTCCTCCGAACTGTGCATCCACCTTCAAATATTCTTCGTCTAGTGCCTGAAGAACAAGAACAGTTAATAAAGTTATGGATAAGGGCCAATCCCTCTGCACATATTCAACTTGATGACTACACTGTCACGGGGAAAATATGTAAATAGACAACACGTCTTTAATGAACTAGAAATTCAAGAGATATTTAAATATTATGCGAGATGTTGCTATTCGTCCTCAACTCCGTACGAATCACCATACCGCTTTTTTATACATAAGCTCGACTTCAACAATCCCACCTTCGTCATGCCGCCTGCTTAAATGTAATTTACTTCATTTGTTAAACTATTGGCATAAAAACCAAGAATTTACTTTTCAAAGGTAAGTCAAGTGTGCATTTTAAAGGTTAAAACAAGTAGCCCTAGATGCGACTGGTATCAACTGCGATGGCATACCACAACCCAACTTTCTCATTGGCAAAATTTTGTAAAGGATCATAGAGAATTATGGGCAATGAATTAAGCTAAGCTGTACAGTCATGGCCATGTACACAAGTGGTTCTCGCACTCGGGGCAATCCGCCATGAGGGTAATGCAATTCCTCTCTGGGGTGGATGTGGGTGTTAGTATACAAAAGTAGTGATATACCCTTTCAGTCTCAATCTTTAGATCTCTGAATTTCTTCTTAAATCGTAATTATTACAGAATATTTAAACCTTAGATTGGGGGAAGTTACGTTTCTGAGCTTAATCAAAGAGGAAATTGCACAAAAAGATTAGAGACCAAATAGTTAATATAAACTAAAAAACATATCAAGAAGTAAAATGTGTATTAGAACTTTTAAAATGAAATTAACAGTGAAATATGTGGTATATAACGAACGATTTGGATCAATGGCCAATTAAAACACGCAACTCAGTTGAAAAATAAACTACCTCATACACGCCGTGTGATTTTGACATTTTAAAAGAAGTTGTTTGAGAAACGTTGTTACTCTCATGCAACGAAAAGCACTTAGGTAATGTTGGTTACAAACTGATTAAATTGGATCGTTTTATTTCCAAGAACAGTACAACTATTGAGTGATTATTTCAATAGCTGTGTTCGTAGGTCTGAATTTATCATAAACTGATAGGAAATAAAATTTAATCTTGTCCTCTGAACAATGATTCATCACCAAGGGCCATTGTGCACACGGAAATGCAAAGGAGATGATCCCAATAGTGGAGATCATGTTTTGAAAGTAAATGTAAGTTTTGCTACAACAACTGTTAATGGTTTTTCTCTCTCTCTCATAGTTACTCCTACATTTGGGAGTTTTTAGTTCGTTCATAGGTCATATAACTTTTGTACTGCGGATAGCATAAGTATTTTCAGTTGTGTGAAACTTCCTTTGTTTATGGCTTGCTATGTGCAAGCTTACTGGTGTGTACATGGTAACTTTCCCCCTTCTCGAGGCCTGTCACTTCCGTAAGTCCTTCCTGACCGTAAGTGAGTAATGTTTAAGAGGCCGGGAGATTTGTTCTAGACAGAGCCAAGTTAGAGATATCAAAAACTAATTGTAAGTCCGTCATGTTCAAGGGACGGAAAGAGTTGTTCTACAGAGAGCCCAGTTCAAGATCTGGAAAGTTGACTGCAAGTGCAGAATGTTCAAGGGCCTGAGTGAGTTTTTTTACAAAGAGAAAAGTTCGAGATATCAAAAAACTGACGGTGCGTCCGTAATATTCAAGGGAACAAAAGAGTCAAAGACTGCTGACAACACTCCTCAGAACACTTGTCACTGATCATGTCCGCGACTCAAACCTGGATCGCAATAAGGCTTGGGAACATCGTATCTACAATGAAGAGTTTACACTGGTGTTCATTATCTCATGAGTCTCGTCTATGGCTCGCATTTTATAAAACTCTGAAGTTAAGCTACATTTTTGGAAACACAGTTCTAGTGTAACCACTAATGCTCACTTTTATACCTGAAAGTGAGGAAGCAAGCCTCACATTATCACAACCCCCACAATCCAACTTCCAGGCACTCATAGTCAAGAGGGGAAAGAGGTTTGTAGTAGTACCCTCTGTCATTAAGATATTTCTCTCCAGAAGGAGTACGTCATGCTAAACATAATAAAATCGAATGTATTAACCTGAAGTCCTGGATATAACAATCCACTCAGTAATGGGAACTGAACCTGCTTTACAACTTCTGATCCTGCTTTCTTACAGTCATGCTACAAAGGAAATACGAGACACTAAAAATGAATACTGAAGAAACAGTAAAGCAATGCTATCTGTCCCATGTAAATTAGAAAAAAAGTATTATATCGAAAAGCAACACCCATCAACCAAACGTCAAACAGTAATGTTCTGTATCCTTAAACAGCTTTCTTTCCCCTGCCCTTTATTCATAACCCAGGTGAACTTAAGGGCTCCCCAGGTTGCCACGCTTATGCCGTTAGGCACTACTATTTGAAAGGGGGGAGGGGCAGTAGAAAATCCTTAACAAATCAACAAATTAGAATTCACGACGGAATTTCTCAGCTACTAATTGGGAAGCAGACCACCTATTTGCGTCAATGCTGTCCCAAGGGAATGCATTATCTGCGGGATTTAATGATAATTAGTTTAAGGAGTAAGTACGTCACTTTTCAAAAACTAACTTGAGAACATTTTTTCATCTCATCTCGGAAAAGACAGAACATGCTCACCATTACATAAAATGTATCTGCACAAGACAAAGTGGGCGGTGGTGCGCCAGGCGTTTTCTCTTACGACTAAGAAAGATATTATTTTTATAATTCAATTATGCCTCTCCAATGTTATCTTCTTCTACAAATGTGGGGCGAATTAGCAAAGAAATAGGCTGTGCAGCTAACTACGGGACAGTCTTGATGGCCTCCACACCCATTCTACCTTGTGTACTTCCTTGCTTTGAGTTACACGTTAAAAACTATCAGGTGGAACTTTAAGCCGGTGGCTATGGGGGAAGCCAGTAAGGGAATTCCACAAAATCTAGATTTTGACAACGATTTCCTCTCATCAAATGAAAACTTGGATATGTTTAAAACTGTACGAAATAGCGAATTCATTTTGTACTGAAAAGCTTTTTTCGTTTGACACTCCTGAGAGTACAATTCGTCAGAAAATAATCGAAAAGGGAATCAACGAAATAATTTACCCAACTGTGCTTTACAAGGTAGCCAATCAGAATTCTGACTGCCAGATTGGTGTTGTTTTGACCAATCAATGTCCGTGAAGCTGAATGGTTAACCAAAAAGGCCCAATGAGAAGACAAACTCTTTTTGTCTCCAAAGCAAGGGTTTTCTTGCTTTGATGTGAATGGATTCTAGAACAGTTAAGTGAAAAGCAGATCTAGCTTTCCCAATTACCCGGAAGCAATCGTCCATATACATTTTGGCAAAGTCTGGGTTTTCAAGCAAGTACTGCCCTATGGCAGAATCACATTGCTTAGTGGTGTTTTTAGATTTTGAAACCCAAGGTGGTTGTTTCCTTGTAGGAGCCGATGCTTGTCGAATACAGGATGGAACACCCTGTTTAATTCTGTCACCTAACCTCAAACTTGTGCAGCTGACATAGCCAGCCTTGCACTGGCAAGAAAATGAGTAAACTACAATGCTGTTATTTGTGGAAGGCACACTGTCTTTGTGGTTAGTTGGGAGCGCTTTCTTCCTGTTATAAACTGTGTGTGGTGTCACAGCACCAAAACACTTTTTACGGCCTTTTTGATTTGGTTTTTAATTCAATGCGAAACATTACCAAGGCATGGTAATTTCAAATACAAAGGGCATTTCTTAGGTCCAATAGGTTTTTCACTCGAAAACTGCAAAACTTTAGCCTTGATGGTAAAATCAACAACATCTTTGGGATATCCGTTAGATAGAGAAATCTGCTTTAATAATGGATCGATTTCTGCCTGTAATTTCTTTTCGATATAAAATGAATTTGCTATATCATGCAGTTTTTCTGTTTCTGTTGAGTTTTCTTTGTCTAGGGTAATACATACAACAATACTAATTTCCTAGTTTTCTCACTGGTGATAAATCAGCTACACAAAATACTTCAAGGCTACTCTATTGCAAACCTTTCAATGTCAGAATGTGTGAGTGACCATCAAGTTATGATGCAAGGCTACTATGAGATCTTGAGCTACTGTTGAAACACAGAGCCCTGATCACATCCGCGAACAGATATTGCTTTACGAGAAAATGGGAAGTGTCTTTGATGTCAAGGAATCACATTTTTACCCCATCTGACTGTATATATATACATACATACACATTTGATGTAGTGTTACGTAGTCTTCTGATAACGTGAAAATTATCAATGTATATGTAAAAGAGATAATGCACATAACTTTATTTAGAGAAGGTTTGGTCATTGTTTATCAGCATTTCCTTCTCTTATTACAAGCCTTGATATAATGCAGATTCTTAGTGATTTTAGACAGCTTTTATTTATACAGTATATTTCAACCTGACCTACTATAACATTCAGCTATAGCCTCTGATAGAGTAATTAAAAATGAGAAGACATGCTGTAAACAATGCTGTAAAGCCCTTTATGTAAACAATAGGATACATCAATAACATGTGAGAACAAAATGATTTGTTTCATTCTGCTTTGTCTACATGCCTCATCTCGAGCACTTCTTTTCGTTCTAAGATTTCGTTTTCTGTCTGGACTATTCATTGCACATGCTGTATCGATATCATGAGGGTTTAACGTTTAACTGTCTGAAATGCCAGATTTCTAGCATACGTAATTGTTATCGTTGTCTCTCTGTGTTTTCCAAAACAGTAAATAACATTCCCATTATATATATTTACTAGTTTACAAAGTGTCTCACTCAATACTAGTCAATAATATAACTAACTGATAACAGCCTACACGTATATTCGGTACTAGACTTATTGTAGTCAGTGTGGTATGAATAACAATATGCTTCTGAAAAGTCAAAATTCAACCTAAATTCCTAAATTGCATCTAGTCCTATTCTGGACGATAGGAATAACATTTCAGCACCTCTATTTTGAACTTGAACTTCCGAAACAAACAGAGGAGAACAGTAAATACTCTAAATTGTCACTGAGGGTATGGCAAAAAGTGAAGGCTTACCATGTCTAACGTCGCCTTAAGTCGCTTTCCAAGTTCATAACTTGATCTTTGCCTATTGTGATTCCCATCCATTTTCTTTTGATACAATGATATGTTCCTTCTGCGGTAATCTAGCTCTTATCGCCGGATTCGCAACAATCGAAACACCGTCATAAATTGTACCTATGAGGCTATATCCTTCTCGTACTTTCTTCGCAGACTAACATGATGAAGTAATGAGCCTCTTTTCCATTTTGTATTGTTTTCATACGAGTCTTGTTGTTGTTGTTCCGAGGTGCAGAGGGAATGTGATGACGTCACAAATCAAAAGTTTTGGAAATAGTAAGATTTCATTGCAACCCTGGAATAGGCGGTTTCCCAAAATACCAGACCTGTAGTGTATATTGTATTTAAACTAGAGGCGTTCGAATTAAAAAAAATCTCTGGTCAAAACTCTGTTAACATTCATTGGATCCTTACGTTAGAAATCAGCATTAGATAATAAGGTTATGTTAGAGAGATTTAAAACTTTGAAAACAGATATCTCGGTGGTGGGAAAGGGCATTACTCAATTTTGGCCGTTGACGTTCTTGCTAATAATGCAACATGAAAATTGCGGGTTTTTTCAAAATTCAAACATTTTCAAAATCGTGACGTCACATATTCCCTCCGCATTGTTGTGTTATCAAGAAGATTTGAAAATATCAAGTTTGAAGAGATACTAGAAAAAAGTGAAAATGTCACCACCGGGATTCGAGCCCGGAACGCACCTATTCGGGGCTTGCTGCTCTACCAACTGAGCTTTGGTGATAGCATAGTTGAGGCTGTATCCTATAGAACAGGACATCCCTTTCCTAAAAATCCGCACAAACCGAGGACTACAACTATACAAGTTGAGTTATAGTACTATAATAAAAGCAATTTTTTTCTAAGCAAATGATTCATCCTCCACCCCTATCTATTTAATAGACTTCGAGAAATTTCTCAGACACACCTTTTATACAAGACTCAATAGGAACAACTTTCATATCGGAATGATCCTCCTTCAATAGCTAATTGTTTCATAATGACAGTAAGTAATGAATAGTATGATCATTGACGGACATAATTAAGAGTTCTTTTTGTATTTTAACTGAGTTACTTTCGTATAATACTGGGCTCAATGTAACAGATCGTAGCAACGATTCGGAGAGAGTGTGCCAGGGAGGGGAATTTCACTTTTTGTTGAAGTTTTTCGATCGATCCTCGCCAGGACGATTACATTGATACTAAACTAGATATAAATGAAAAAGGCTTTAAAGCATAATTACAATAAGATAAGTACAAAAAAGATAATATCAAAACAGTAATGAAAAATAGCAATGAGTAGGTTTATTACTACAAGAAAAAATAGGGAACACGTGTTACGGAGGCAAAAATCGGGAGAATAGGAATAAAATGGAAATGGTGCTAATGACTATATACATTATAGAAATGACAGGCGAAGCAATTAAACATAGTTTACAATAAGGACACTGAACACAAAGTCTTTTTGCCAACAAAGTAACGGCCTCAGGGAGGCGATGGACACAGCCTCCAAAATAGGAAGGTGAAGCTCCGACATAGCTATAGTAAGATAGAGGACGTACTGTCATCGTAAGAATCGGCACAATATCTGTTATGCCACAAATGTAGTGCAATAGCCGATTCAACCTTCTCAGATCTGTATGTTGTGACCTGACAATCACGGGCCGGCTGTTGACATTGACGGCTCTACAATTCCTTAAAAGTCACTCCAAGCCACCGATGCACCGAAAGAAAAGTTAAGCTACTTGCGAGTGAAGTATCTAAGGTAAAGAACGTTTTCCTCATTTCCCCTTCCTTTTCACATTTGTAGCAACCTACTTTCCTTCTTTCACGAGTTACAACTAAACATAAATCTAAGTAGTTGCATATTTTCTGAAGTAAACGAGCAGTATTGAATAACTCCCAGAACTCTGTTGACAATTTTTTAGCTCAATGTTTATGCTTTCTCCATTCTCTGGTTAGGTCCCAGCAACCTTAAAATAGTTTGTAAGTAATAAAATGCTCGCTAAAGTCTATGTTAGAGATCAGTGCTACCGTTTATGCCTTGTGATTGACCATCACTGAACGGTAGGGATTCAATCAACCTCCTGAACCTGATATAATCGATCATTGTAATGAATCCGAGGTATTTGAAGATTGTTCTACTTCCGATGAACTCTACGTAAAAAGATTTTTATATGGAGTTCAATGTTTGCATCAGAGATGATCGAATGTCAAACTATCTTTCGATTAATCCATTAATCAATATTCGATGAACAGCCGTCGGTCAAGCCCCGGTGCTAATGTTATGAACTCTTTTGTGCTTCAGCGTATCAAGGTGTAACATTGCAACATGGTTGTGGCCATAAACTGAAGAAGTCTAGACCAAACAAAGTGTCACGTAGCGCATGGGCACATGGGCGATCAAGATGATAGCATCATAATGTGTAGACGTTCTAGCGCGAAATGAAAAACAATAGAGAATGAAACAGCTGAGATCTTCATCTGCTACATTTTTTAGGCGCTACTGCTGTAGTGCAGATGTAATCAATTTCGCTTCCACTTACCTGTTGCCGGATTTCTACATGTGTCACGGTATATGCGTTTGTCCTAAGATGATGTTTATGATTCTCATTTTGTTTTGGAGGCACCACGATAACATTCGCTCGCTGTTTTCATTTGCCTATACTCTATCAGGATTATTACTCCCCAGTATACCATTCCAAGAGCCACTGTCTTTGCTTGCTGCTGATATTGTTGCGTTGAAGTCGCTCAATGTTATCACTTAGTACTTTAGTTTAATGTCTAGTTCTGTTTTGGCTTTATTTAGTGCTGCATAAAATGCTGACGTGGTGGATCTAGATGTGGTGCTATAAGGATTCCCATACCATGTTGCTTTGTCTCTTATGTCCGCTGTACACAAGTTTCCATCCTTTGAGTGATTCGTCATCAAATATCAGCAGTCCATTAGGTGTAATGCGTGCTTCTTGCAGGGGTAGCATAATATATCCCAGGTCCTGTGCAGTTTTAACTGTAGTGGAAAGTTTGATTTCATCTTGTAAAGCGCGTACATTGATAGTGGCAATACGTATGTTGGAGGAAACTTTTGTTTATAACGTGCAATCCTTCTTCTACTTCTGCTTCTTTCTGTAGTGGTATTTTTTAATGTCATTGCTCATCTTCATTTCGAGTGGAATTCTGATACAGGACTTTGTGGAGGACAGTGACTAACTGTCACAGCGAGTAACATATTTTTTGAACCTAGTCTGGCTGGTACCTAAGGGATGCGTCTCTTGGAGACCCGTGCGACGGATGATGCGGTATCTATATGTATTTTCGTCAGTCGTCATTATATGCTTATTAAGTAGATTCTTTAGGGGTGCTTATATAAAATTTATAACAATTGGGGAATTGGTCATATATATATATATGACCAATTCCCCAGTTGTTATAAATTTCTCATATATACAAGAATGATAAAAAAGTTATTCTTATGAAGTCTAAAGGACTCATAAATACTTTATAAACAAAGCAGAAGAAGTCTCAATCTCTAAGGTCAGCCTAAATATATCTAATCAACAAAAATACACTATTTACATACAACAACAAGTTCTCTGATGGGAGTTGGATAAGAATCAAATTTTATGTACAATTTGTAGAAAAACATAGTCATCCTGAATATTATATATGTGCAGTATTATTTACAATTTTTACCATGACCTTTTAATGTTATAAATATAATGCAGGGAACCATAATAATTCTCCATGACTGCAAACTGCAGTGCTCCCAGGGCTCACAGCTAAGTCACTCAGTCACTTTTTCATTAAAACCTCACTTATTTTTACAGCTTCTGACTGAAATCACTTACAATTCATGTGACCTGGCTTTTACTGTTGGCTGTGACCCCTGATCATATACTGCAGTACATACAATATCATTGATTTTATTTTTTTTTACAAAAACTATG
>JAAAKL020015447.1:0-11483 GCA_010016065.2 Carybdea cf. marsupialis auct. non (Linnaeus, 1758)
AGATGTTTCATACATAGTTAGAATGAGGGAAGAACCCTGAGGAACACCAGTTTTGATGGCGTAAAAACTGGAGAGAGGACCATCTAGTACAACCTTGATACTACGACCACCTAAAAATAATAGTAATTATAAACATGATTTTAACCGAGAAAGGATTTCGATGAGAGCAAAGTGCCAAACCTTATCAAAAGCTGTCAAGATGTCAAAAACATTAGTCTTGGCCTTGCCCAAAACATCGAGAAACAGTGTATACGTTTTGTGATAACAGGTATTAGACCGTAAAGAAGGAAAGCAGTACTAGTGTTAACGAAAAAATCTAGAAATTAAAGATATTTTTCAAGGAAGACATCGATCATGAACTAAAAAAAGTCTGCTCGTGACGGGTAGGAGACTGACTAGCCGATGATTTATTAGATCACAATGTTCACCAGATTTAAAAAATACGGGAGAAGATGTGCTACATTTAAGCAGGAGGGGAAACAGAACTATACAAGATACCTGTCGACAATCTTTATGAGGAAACTGAAGGTTTGGTGATTACTTTCTTTGCCTAATAAGACATTAGTGACTACATTCTATCCACATGAACGACATAAATACTTTGCACTAATTACTTTTTGAGTAACAGTTTCAACGTTACTGTACTTAAACATCAAATGTAACCATGCATGGATCCCGGGTTTGAATATAGATAGTGGCATTTTAACTTTTCTCTAGTATCTCCTCAAGCTTAGCAATGAATACCTTCAAGAGGTTGCAGGAAAGGATCTGATCTATTTAATTGGGATATTCCTTCAAATCTGGGCAACTCGTTAGCCGTTTTATCAGGATCTCCCTTGCTAGCCACGCGATGAAACGCGCAGTGTAGTGCCCCGAAGGAAAAGCTCCAAAATCGAGTTAACCCTAGGGTATTAACTTCCCTCATATCGAAACTGTCGGTGTTAAAAATATTGAGACGATGTTGCCAATAGCATTCTCTTTTGCCCAAACTGTCTTCTGATTGTGCCTGATTAAAGCGTTGAAATGACCAATCATCAATCCCCTAGTGACCATTGGTAGTAAAAACCTAAAGTCAAAGTTGCCTGGGTTGCTATAGTGTTGCAGTTAACTTCACCGCTTTCCTTCTCGCAACATTTGCGATGCTGGGATTTATAGTTGCTGAAGCGAAATTGAAATGGGTTGGTTTCACTACCTATGTACCGCCTATTGCATTTCTTGCATGTCAAAAGATACACCACTATCTTCGAATTGCACTTTAGTGTTCCACGTTTAATTTCAAATATACTGGACCCTTCCCTATTCGTGAAATCAGTGCCCTGATTAATAACTTTACAAACTTGGTATTTTCTTTTACTCCCGCACTTTCTAAACTCCTTCTTCCCATTACCTTGTACTCGTGCTAACAGGTCTTTCAGCGTTTTCGCACTCCTAAATCTCACCATTGAAAGCACTGGAATAGTATAGTCTTGTGTTCCTCGTCGATCGAAAGGATATAGTAGTTATCACTAACAATTTTATGAACTCTGGAATTGAGAGCAAGATGACACGGTAACACTAGTGTATCGCTAGGTACCACTTTGGTTCTTTCTTCGGGAGGTTCCAACAGCAAGTACACATCAAGTGACCTGGCTCTTTTGAGCTGTTCTGATATGAGAAGCACATTGTAACGATGTTCAGTGACTAATACATTATACCTACATCTACATCTAGATACATAGATAGATACATACATACCTACATATATACATCTATCCATACATACATGCATACACATATGTATGCGTATATACAGGGTTTAAACCTGAGCCCTTTCGTTTCTTTATTGTAGAAGAGCGTGTTGTAGAGGCAGTTTGAGACGAGAACATTGTCCTTTCAGATAAGTTTCAATATCCAGATCTTTGACAGCGCATCAATGCTTTTTAACAAGAAGGAATAATGCTCTGGCAGAGGCAGGATTGAAGCTGATTAGAAGAAAAGTGATGAGCGCAGGAAAGACAGCACAGAATGTGGGCGTGCTCGAGGTTGGGCGCTTGTTTGTTAAATAAGCGGAAGGATTTATAAACTTGGTAGTTTGTTGGGTCATGGCAGGAACCAACACGAACTAAAACTAGTGTGTGTGAAAAAGACATTGATTCCATCATCCACGTATTAGTCAGGTTTCCAATGTAATTTCGTCAATATGGAATTGACATTATACCATTTACAAAGGACAGATTCCCTGGCAAAACACACAATGTCACCATCTGGTAAAATAGGTAGCGGCAAGCTTCATTGATGTCTGCAGGATGGGAAGACTGGAGTAGTATAGACCTGTGCAACGGAAAGAACACTTGTCACCAGTAAGGCAGGCTTTAGAAGACTTACAGGTTGTGAACTTGTAAAGAGGCGGGCCACTCGTGTATCGGAATCTAACAGTGGAGTAGTTGGTGTAGGTCACGGATGTAACAGAGAAAAATGTGATGAAAAAGCATGCTGAAAAGGAAGATTGCGCCGTTCAATCTCCTGCTAGAGAAAAATTGGATAGGAATAAGTAGGATTCGATTGGTTTCTGGTAAAAAAACATTCCAGGCTGAACTGTTGCTTAGCAGTGGCTTCACTCTTGGAAAGATTTGAGCCTCATATTGTTTATATAACATTGTTTGTAAAAAGTGTCTAGTCGTCCTAAAACTTCCATTTCTTGTGCGCTTGATGTACTTGGTACCATGTAAATGTCAACTGCTGCAAACGGTTGAATGTAGCACTCTCCATTCCGTTCCAAACATCTTGGCCATGAATCATGCAGTAACTTTGCTGCGTCATGTGGGATTTTTAATAATGGTGAACGCTATCAGGCTTGTTTGTGGAGTCGGGAAATGAAGCATAATTTATAAAATCAGCAGATTTTCGTGTTCCTTTTGCGTTTACTCTGTTTAGTGATACCATAGTCCTCCAGTCCATACTATTGATGTAATCATTCTCAGAGATGATAATAAATAAGATCTTCATTCCTATCTACTGTTCTTTATCTAAAAGTTTATTGGTGGTACAAAACAATAAAACTGCACGAAACCTGATCATTTTGTTTACGAGATTTATATCTTGGATAACTCATATTTCAAAGGATATCTTTAACTACGATTCTCTTCAATTTTGCGGCGTTAAGTACACTTATGCGAGTTTAGACTCTCATGTGTCCTTACAAATAGCTAAATTCGGTGTTACATTGTTTTGGGTGTAAGTTTCGTCATGGTTCTGATACTTAATCTCAGTTGGTTGTTTCTCAATGTACAAACAGACCTTGTAATAACAAGAGTGCTTTGCCTTTAACTTCTTGAGTTTTCTAATAGTTTTCTTTTACCCCTTCTTCAAGATACTAGCTACCTATTTTTGCAATATACAAACTCATGTTCAATTCCTGGAATGGCGTCTTTGCAAGGCGGTCATTCAGCGAAATAAAGCTTAGGAGAATGAACGATCGCCTATGTCAAGGTGATGGCTTGTCGACTTCGCAATTGTTTTGATGATGGAGTCCACAGTTTCGACAAGCAAATGTACCTGGAAAACACCTTTATTCTACAAGAAAGAGTTATACATGATTACATTAGGAAGCAGATATAGGTATTGACATAGTTAAGAAGTTTTGTGAAGTGACAGTACTGTGTGCATTATAATGAAAGATTATCATTTTTCGTCTTTTTCGTAATCACAAAGTTACAATCACAATCAATGCAAACATTTTTAATAGGCCTACATTACAACCAGTATGTGTGTACGTATGCGGCCCTTAAAAAATAGTACGTTTGCTTTATACAATATTGTATTATCATTCTTAACAAATTACGTATTTTAAATGTTCTCTTCTCGAGAATACTTTCAAAGTTTGAATTGGCTTTGGACAGAATGATGAGCCGTATGGCAGTCCTTCCATGGTCACGTAAAAAATAAGGTACAGAGTTTGGTCTCCAAAATTGCGTAGAGCACGATTTCGATGTCCATCGGTGGAATATTAAGTACCAACGTGGAAGCTAAAGTAATAGAATATGTTTTTAGCACAGTTCACCTAGCCCAGGTGATGGAGCACACCGAAAATGCGTGGGTCGCGGTTTCGAATTACATTGGTGACATACTTTTCCTTTTTTTTTCTTGCGCCTTTGCAACATTTCAATGTACATTATATGCATTTGTTACTAACTCTGTTTGGTGCTAAGGATTTTTAGGTTTGATAGCTGTTGAAGAGATTTGTCTTCATAATATGTACAAATATATGATATAAAATACACAAATATTGTGCAATACATGATTATGTGTCTTGAGAAGTATCCTATTTACATGGAGGGAGAAAAAGAGAGAGATGACGAACATACAACATCCAAAAATATTTACATTAGCTAGACGATTTGGTGTAAAACAACAACGGATAAGTACAGTTTGCCTGTATTGACATGGGTACTGGTTTTCGTATAATAGAGTTTTTAACTGGACATATGAAATTTCCTCCTTTATAAATTATGCACATACATTATTTTAAGAAAATAGAGAACAATGAAACACAAGCTATCATTTTAATTATTCTAGTGCCGAGTTGTGTAACGATCGTTGGTTCCCAGCTCCCTCGTACGATCACTAGGTGAAAACAAAACTATTTACAATAGGAACACCCAGACGACGTTTATGGTAGCAACACTCTATTCCTTCAAAAAAAAATGATCGTATCATACACACAAGTTATTCACTGTCCAGGCGTTTAAAAACTAAAATTTTCAATCAAATGTTCCGAGCAAATACCGTAATCATGGTGTTAGAGGTGGAAAATATAAACGCAACAATAACATTTTAAAATAGCAAGAGCTTTCTTACCTTCTCATTATGTCTCCTTATAACATTATTCCCATTTTCCTTTCACTTCGCTATTAAGGAGAAACCCCTCCATAATGAGAGATAAAAGCCATAAAAGATTCAATTTCGTCCTGATGTTAAATTATCGATACAACTTACCTTTGGCGTGAAGGACAACTCATGTGAAAAGGATACAGGAGAGGGGCCCTCATATCAATATTACTCCTGGAAATTATATTTTTGTTGGGGTCCCGTGTAAGGTAATGGAACCACTTCAGAAGTTATCCTCTTTAACATTGCTAGATCTTCCTTACTCGCCTGATATTTTCTGGGATTCATAAATTTATACTTTTGGTGAAAATGCCTCCTCTAAAGTTGGGTCTTTTGATAGATGGAGGTATCGCTTTAATCCCGCAGCTATTTTATATTTCGATGAATTCATAATTCCTTCTTCTATAGATTACGTTTTCATGTTGGAGCAATGGACGAGTAGTTTCTTTTGCATAATCAACCAAGCAAAATATATCGCTTTGTGGTGTCACAGAAGATATTTTGAAGTGGAGGGGCTGAAACATCACGTTGTAGAGTTGTTAGGCGTGTGATGCAATTCGGGAGGGAGGTTGGGGGGAGAACTTAAAGCCAAAAGCATGGGAATTTTAATTAATAGTGGTAAACACACAAAAAGTGAAACACAGCAGTAGATATATTTTGGTGCTATAATAATATGTTAAGGTATCATCATCATCATCATCATCATCGCCGTCGTCTTCTTCGCCGTCGTAATTACTACCACCATCACCATCATCATCAACATTAAGCACAGCCTTTGGTGGTCCTACAACATGATATTTTCTCTCCACTTCATAAGTAACTTTGCTTCCTCTGATGTTGAATATCGGCAGACCAGATCCTTGGAGGTCTTCCTTTCGGCTGCACACTTTTGACTGCTCCCTGTATTAAATCATGAGGTGCTTTTGACAGTAAATAATCACGTCGATTATTTTGAGCTCTTTCTCTACGGCTTTTAGCTTCTTACATACAAACTCTTCTGTTTTGAATCTTAGTTTGGTGTTTAATTAGATATTGTTGTTTTCCCATATCTTTCCAAGCCTGGCAACGGTAGTAGTTACTATTTCAACCTTTTCAGAATTTCTGCGTTGCTCTGCATGTTATTTGTAACAATGGATCCTAAGTACTTGAAACTAGTCGATTGTTTCAAAATCTTCTCAAACACTTTAATTCCAACTGTTGGGTCATTAAATTCCCATAAACTATCAATTGGGACCATTCCGAGCTGGTTTGTATGCCATACCTTTTGCTGGTCATCTTCGGTACTTTTGTATAATCTTTCAAAGCTTCAGCTGCTTCAATAATGAGCTCAATATGGTCCAGAAGACGCCGATTGTTGACCACCAGTCCATCATATCTAGGCGCCCCAGGATCCATCACGATCCCCATAGTCCTTCCCAGAAAGACATTGAGGAGTAAAGGACAAGAACGCATGCTTACCTAACAAAAAAGCTGGTTCAAACCATGCTCTACATTCTTTACTAAACATTATTGTCGTTTTCACTATTTCATAGAGTTTTCTTCATCATTATCAGATCGAGCATTGAGCTCGGATTTTTTCTTTCATCTGCATCCTGAAGAATTGTAAAACGATTTGTGAGGGATATCTTGAACTGATTTCTGACATTTTCGTCACGCAGTGCTGACTATTTGTATGGACGCACTTGCGGAGATTTAGTTTTCTTAGCTTGAAGTTTTAATTTAACTTTTGCCGTGATGATACGGTGATCCGAATCGACCGTGAAGGAGTTGAAGGCTTAGCAGTTAATCGCACTGTTTTTCCATTTGTTATTTATAAAGAGAAAGTCAATTTGAGCTTTGGTACCGTTTGGATAGGTAAACGTCCATTTCTCTTTTGAAATTTGGTATTAAAACAGAGCATATTATTTTCATTCAGAAAATCAATCAGATGCAGTCCATTGCGATTAGTTGCATGGTGAAAAGAATGGACATATCCCTTGTCGCGACTGAGCTTGGCATTAAAATCACCACCGATAATAGTGACATCATGTTTAGGGATTTGGCGTGCGACAGAAGACAAATCTTGGTAGAAACCTTCTATTTTTTCTTCATCAGCCAGATTCGTCGGGCTGTAGCAACATATTACAGTTGTTTTAGGATTTTCATCGAAAGTGCGGGATAATGCGGGATATCGAAACGATAATGCGGGATGAGATTGATTCAATGTTCAATAGAGAGTGATGAGCTTTGGGACTCAGAAGAAAGCCGACTCCTCCGATTGGGGCCTTAATGTCATTTTTTGTAGCTGAAGATGTAAATAGGGTCCATCCATTTCCAGTTGCGTGTTGTTTGATACGGATGTTGTCGTGAAAAAAGTGATGTTCTTGAACACAAACAATATCGTGCTTGTATTGTACGGCTGAAGCTGTGAGCTCGTTTATTTGTGCTTGTTTTATAAGTGTTCTGGTGTTGAAAGATGAGATCTGTAATTTTTGTTTCGATTTTATGAGATGCGTTTTCTTTTTGTGTTGTTTTGAGTTGTGCCTTGTCGCGGTGAGAAAGCTAGTGCATCCCGGAGAACCGGAGAGCTATGCCGGCGGGAGTTTTTAACTCCTGGTAGGTTTAGGCAAGCCGGACAGGTCAAAGGGTAGGGGTCAGACGAAATACAACTCGCGACCAATCTCATGGGTGGTAGTAGTTTCGTACGCATACATCAACAATACGATGTTATGGGCCCGAGGACACCGTGGCTACTCATAAAGGGTTGGCACAACAGCTCTGATAAACAGAGAACTATGAGCAGTCTATAGAAGTAGCGATCATAGACCTGTATTAGCTATCGAAAGATTTTTTATGATCACTCCCAAATCAAATCAAAAGCGCATCGCCCGTCGCGCGGGTGAACAAGGGGCGCCTCCTGCAAAACTAGCACGGTATGCAGTCGAAAAATCAGCTACCGAGCTTAAAATGAATAAAAAAGAAAAGAGTTTTCATATCAAATATATATTTGGTACTAAACAATAATTTTCCCATTTGTGAAACAATGTTTCATGGCAACCCTAATCAAACGTTTTAAGAGAGACAATGGAATATCGTTAATGGCAGCAGCTGGTGATTCCTATACTTTTCACCAATTATAAAAAGCTTTTCAATTTGCTCTATAGTGCTTTCATCCCTTTTACGTCTTGAGCAATAATCATAATCACTCAAAATAAATTCGTCCAGTGATGTTATTCATTTCGCAATTATTTTCAACAACATTTTTGATTGCGTGATCTATCAATGAAATGATTACAGAGTTCTTGAGCAGTCACATCGTACTACCTGTTCTTTCTTTGGTATGGGTGTTAAGAAGGATCCTTTTAATTGGCATTCTCGTAATTTAAATATCCTATCGTTGGGAATTAAAAAGCAGGAGAGCTTTGTAATAAAAACACTAGTTTGATGCTCAAAATGTACATCTACGTCTCTAAAATTAAGCAAAATGCGTGGTATGATTCCTATAAAGTAGGAAAGAACTTTAAAGGACGAAAACATTGAGCAACTACAGGCGATTAAATTTGTATGAGGCTTTGCGCTCCGCCTCCCCTTATTGTGACACATGTATTAAACGCCATTTTTATTTCGTGATCTGCCACATAGGTATTACCAATCAAAATTGCCCAAACCGTCTTTTGCAAATAATAACACTTGTACTTAGAGTGGTAAGACTCTGTAGCAGGTTTTGGCAGAGTATACTTTTAATAGAGAAACACACGGTAAAGATGGAATTTGGTAATATATAAAGTAAGAGAAATGAGATACCTTTTTACTACTGGTAAGTAGTGATATAGTGATATGTATTGTAAAGCTAAGGCCGTAGGCATACCGTACCGGTAGCGTAGTGTCTTTGACTTTAAGTCAAAGTGTCATGTTGAATTGAGTGTGGCGTTTAATTCAGTTGTTTTGAATTTCGCATTTAAATATGCCAGTAAACGTTGCCATTTAGTCTCTCGTAGCTTTGAACAGCATAAGAAATTTCTTACCTTACACTAGATGGCTGTGCGATGTGGTGTGAAAGCTTCAATGACAGTGTACGGTAGCTACCGTACAGATCATAGAATAGAATACTATTTTATGCCATAGCCATAGGCCTAGCGTAGCTACATACGTACACAATTACACAGTAACACAGTAATTTGGTCGAAAATATACGTGAAAGCTTTTTGGAAGAGTGCTACGATAATTTTGAAATCAGCTGTGTCTGTAAAGATCGACAAGAAAACACCGTCTGCTCAATCACTTAAAATTGGACTGTAAGATTAATTGGAAAAATGTGCCAATGTTGAGTAACAGGTTTGTGTGTTTTGTGTGTAGTTTTATCCTTTTTAGACTAGGTATATGGGCCTAGTTTATGCACGCGCGCATCCAAATATTGCACCTCTCAAATGTGATGCACCATAAGATTCAAGTTTCTGTAGCTGACTTTGAGGCTGTATTCTAGAGTAAGTAATTGTTTAACTGTGATTTTCTATCTATAGCCTACCCCTAGTTCAGTTAGATTTAGGCCTACCTCATAAACACGTAGGCCTAACTATATGATAGTTGATCTTGAGGAGTTAGTCAGCCCATTCATAGCACAAGCCTGTTTGTATTCTGTTTGATTCAGTATCGAATTTCATTCTATACATGTTTGGGGCTTTACACGTTAAAGAATGTTTTTCGTTTACAATATATGTAACATCCGCTTTTGACAATAGGTTTTGAATATTATTTAGGCTATAATTTAGGTTATAGTTTGAAGATCATCATCAAAATTTTCATTTATGTAAAATTGAACTATTGCAAACTAGCACAAAGTGGCCCATTAGTCGTAGTGGCAAGGAGATTAACTTATATGAAGCTTTATTTCATTAAGACAACGCCTGAACGTAGCTCTGGTTAAGAGCAGTTGCAGGAAGGGCAAGTTAGCAGGTAATAATTGATGTAGTTGAGCATGCATTCCTACGCTAAGTTTTCTTTAGAGGCAAGGATTTACAGTCTCTGATATTCTAATGGCTATATATCTACGGCTTTTTGATGATTTATCTAAAATGGTATTTATGTCAATGAGTCAAGATTGCCCCCATATATATGGTATCCCTGAATATAGAGAGGGAAAATTTAATGTCACAGTTGTGAGTAACAGGATACTTCTGAAATATCTTTTGCAATATTTATTACATATAATATCTGAGGTCATTTTTTATATATAATACGATTTGTGATATATGTATATATTATATAATAAATATATTCTAGTATAATACCAGTATATGATGCATGTATGATGTATTTTGCACTTTCTACATTTATTTTTGTCAGTTATCAAATTTCTTATAAAGATTTTTGGACATCAAATTTTCCGACAAAATTAGAAAGTAATGATGATCCATCAGATATCAAATAATAAGGTTTTGTCAGAGAGATTGAAAACTTTGAAAGCTAGTACCTCATTGTTTGGAAAGGACAACATTCTCAATTTTAGCCGTTGACGTTCTTACTAATAGGGCAATATGAAAATTGAGTAACTTCTCAATAATTCAAACATTTCATGATTGTGACATCACACTTTCTCTCTGCATTGTAACATTTAAAAAGAGATCAAGTAGAAAATTTTTCTCTGGAAATTGGCAATAATTATATTGGCAGCAAAGTATTTTTATCTAGGCCTTCCATACAGTAGAAACTGAATTACATTATTAAATGTTGTCATGGTTAAGTGATAATTAATGATGAATTAAGGTTTTAATAGGAATATCAGTGAAGCTAACTCACTGGATTGAATGGAGAATTTCATGGTATCAATATGCTTGAAGATAATGCATAATTTGGTACCATTACCTTTCATTCTTTTTTCTAGAATTATAGAATGTGTATGTTGTACCCTTGGCATGAATAAGAAAACTTTTTGTCATGTCAGCAAATGTTGTCATGGATAATGACTATAGTGATGCAGAAGAGTCAGGTATGGCCAACAATGGTGATCAGACTACTGATCTTTTTGATGCAGTAGAAAAGGAGCGTAATGAAGATACTACAAGTAGCATTAAGAAAGGAGATGCCAATACAGAAGAGGAAGCAGAAGGAGAGGATGATGAGAAACAAGACTCTGATGACGGATCTCAGATGGAATCTGACTCATCAGGAGAAAGTGATAGTGACTCTAGTAAGTTGATCATTACTTTTTATATATTTGTTCAATTGGAAAGCATCATTCACCAAGTGAAAATAACTAAAGTAACGATTTAGGGCTAAACAATGCTTTTACCAGCTGTAGATCATGGTAGCTAGGTCTTCAAAGAGTGCAGGGAAGTTTTTTTAGGACCACTTGTAATAGCATTTAGGAAGGCTAAGATTTGTGAGGATCAGTTAGTTATGGCCTAACTCTCAGATGAGGGTGAGTCTAGAGATGTTGGCATTATTAGATGTGGGAATACAATATGTCAAGCATGCAGTTTTGTAGTGCAGGGACACAATTTTAGGGGCAGTAATTCTTCTGGGGTATACAAGGTAAACCAATGAGTTGCTTTCAATTTTTGTAATGCTGAATGCTGAAGAGGATTTGCGGCCGCCAGGCCACTAGGCTTTTCGCAGGGCGAAACACCTGTCTCTGATTT
>JAAAKL020015448.1:0-11482 GCA_010016065.2 Carybdea cf. marsupialis auct. non (Linnaeus, 1758)
AAGAACAGAAATTATTACGTATATGAGGGGGGTCACCCCCTCCTCAACACCTCGATCTTCATGCTAAAATTATTCAGCGCTTTTAAAAAAGTTACATATTGTTCTAATTAAACGACCCTTGTGTTTCAGGAGTAGTTTTTAAAGAAGTGGAACAAAATTTCAACTTTAGCGTAGAGAAGGAATTTTTGCGTTCTTCACATAAAAACATAAATGGATAAAGCTAGATGTGCTTAAAAAGCTATAAATCTGGGTCAAACGTATAAGAAACAAATGACAAAAGTAGAAATAGGAAAATTATACGACAATGTTAAATTATCGATTCAGAAAGTGATTTTCTGACTACGCATTCAGAAATGTTTTTCAACCAAAAAGGAATCGAAAATGAAACCAGGAATGTTCCAAAAGGCAAAAGCAACTAATAGAATGTCAACGAAACGACCATTAAACTACCCTTGTGTTTCAGGAGTCAAAAATCAAAAATGAAACTAGGAATATTCCAAAAGGCAAAAGCAACTAATAGAAAATAATTCCTTTTCATGGCAGCACTGCAAAAGAAAATACAGAAATAACCTCCGTATAGATAAAAAACAAAACAAAAAAAAACAACTTTTGTTTTTAATCTACAGGTCAAATCTGACGTTTTTACATTTCTGAGATAGCTGCAAAAAAGTTGTCTGTCCCCTCCCTTCGGAACAGTTTACTAACGATTTTTCATCATCTCCATACTGTGAACACGGCCTAACGACCTTTGTATATGATACTGATGACGTTGACGTTAACTCCCCTCTTGCTGTTCAGCCTAGAGGACGTTCTATGGCAAGTCGATTCTCACTTCTTAATAAATAGTAGGAGGAAATCGTATTTCCTGAAACTTTAATTCAAATGTCCTTTAATCTTGCAATTCTTGTCAGAAACTGTATGACAAGACTAACTATCATACAATTTTCTTCTTCACTATCAAATCCTCCTAATAACATATATAGGCTCGACTGCACTTTCTTCTGTCTGAAAAATTCGGTTATTTCACGTCTTTCTTGTTCGCTTTCACGGCAAATTATCATCAAGTGTTCTATAGTTTCTGATGCACCACACTTAGGACATTCCTCACTCTGTCCCAAAAATTTTGCTTTGTAACAACCAACTCCAGCATGGTGTGATCGGAGTCGAAACAGTTTCTTTGCTTCATATCTAGTGAGTCCTTTATACACCTTCGTTTCTATATTTCTCTGTTTTTTCATAGTCACAAAAAGATTCCCAGTCAAATCTCTATTCGCTTTAAAACCCTGACGATCAATCTCTTTAATCACTTTATCAAATATCATAACTTCGTAAGGAGTGTCCATGTCGGTTACAAGTGTTCCTGACTCAACTGCGGATTTGGCCTTCAAATCTGCTATTTCATTTCCAGAGATCCCAATGTGGGCGGGAATCCACTGAATAACTACTTTCTTCTTTTTTAATATGTCTTGTAGTTTAATGTAACATATAAGGACATCTCTATTTGGTTTTGCCATAGTATTAGCATTTACAACTGCTTGAATAGCACTTTTTGAATCAGAGCAAATGATAACCTTGTCCTCTTCAACAGATTCCTCAATGAACTCCAGCACCTTCTTAATGGCGTAAACTTCTGCCAGGAATACACTGCTCTCTGGAGGTAATTTGAATTTTTTGGACACATTTTTGAAAGGGCACCAAAACGCTGCTCCTACATGCTTCATTTCATCTACTTTTGATCCGTCAGTGAATAATGGAAGGTATCCCTTGTACTCTTTTTCCATCATCATGCAGAATGCCAAGTCCGCTGGAGTATCTTGGTCCATATTGAATTCTAATCTTGAACTGATCCTGTTTTCCTCCCATGGTGGAGGGACACCTATTTCACCAACTCTTAACATTTTGGAAAGTACTATATCAATTCCATAACTTTTACAAATTTCTAATGCTGCTTCAAGACAATTGGATTGATTTCTTGCTTTAGATGTGTTGGCAGTTGCTTGGCGACCAGGTTTGATGATTTTTGACTTAACTGGGTGGTTATTTTCTAAAGACCAAATCCTCTGTACATATTTTAAAAATCTGATCTTTCTTCGTGTTTCCAGGTCTGCTAGACCACTTTCTGATAGAAGGAAACTAACAGGTGTTGTTTTTCTTGCTCCAAATGCAATTCTTATGGCTGAGTTTTGGATTACATCTAATCTTGCAATGGTTGAGTGACAAGCTGTGCCATAAATTGTTGAGCAATACTCCATTTTAGGCAATACATATTTGATATAATACTGGATCAAAAGTTCTGCTGGTAATCCTCTAGCCATATAGGCCAAACTCTTCATAACATTGAGTCTTTTCAAACATGTTGATTTAAGATACATCACATGGGGTTTCCAGGTAAGTTTATTGTCAACCACTACACCTAGTATTTTTGCTTCACTAACATATTCAACTGGGTGGCCACTTAAGTACAGATCTGGAAGGGTTCCAATTCTTTTCCTAGTGATAACAATTGCCTTCGTCTTTGTTGCAGAAAACTTTAAGTCAGCTTCTTTGGACCATTTTTCTAATTTTGCAATGACCTGGGTTATTAGGGTCTTTATATGGTAGGTGTCACGCGCCATGACCCACGCAGTATTGTCATCTGCAAAAATAGCTCCTCCATCATCCTTCATGTTGATAGGAATATCATATGATCCTATGTTGTACATGTCAGGCCCCAATGCTGATCCTTGAGGGATTCCTCTTTCAGGAAACACTGTTATATTTGAAATTGTTCCACCAACTCGCACTTTAACTTTTCTTCCTATTAAATAATCATTTAAAAATGCTAACATTTGGCCTTTTATGCCAGCTGTTACTAGGCCTCCAACCATTTTTCTATGAAGCATATTATCAAAAGCGCCTTCAATGTCAATTAAAATCGCTGCTAAAATCCACCCATTTTGCAAAGCATATAATGCCTCCTGTTTGAGGCACATAAGACTGTCTTCTGCACTTCTATTTTTTCTGAAACCACACTGAATGTCTTTCAAAATTTTCTTCTGTTGTGTCACAGCTTCCAGTCTCTTCTTCACCATCCTTTCCATAACTTTCCCCAAAACAGGGAGAAGGGTAATGTATCTATAGTTTTCAATCTTTGATAAGTCTTTGCCAGGCTTTGGTAGCATTACTGCTTCACCATACTTCCAAACATCAGGAAATTTTCCCTCCCTCCATATACCATTGATTAATTCTAGCAGTACATTGATCCACAATTTGGGGAGCGACTTCACGAACTGTGGCAAAATTTCGTCTGGTCCAGGAGATGTATCAGGAAGCTTATTAATTACATTCATTAATTCCTGTTCAATGAATGGTCTATTGTATGGTTCGTTTTGTCCTTGTGTTCCAAGGTCACTTACTTTTGTGTCCATATTGGTCTTCTTCTGTATATCCGGATCTCCCCGGCCAACGGTAGAGCTCATGAATTTGGCAGCTGCATCAGCTTTTTCATCATCAGTCACAAGAAGCTTATTATCAGATGCAATAGGTGGGTTGCTCCGGCCTGAAGTTGCTCTGTTATTCATCTTTTTCATAAACTCATATACTTTGGATGTTGGTTTTCGAAAGTCAAGTTTGTTTATAAAGTTATTCCATGATTTTTTCTTGGCTTCAAGTACTGTTTTTCGAAATATAGCATAAGCTCTGTTCTTTTCAATAAGGCTATGAAGATTTCTCACCAGATTATATATTCTCTTTTTTGCAATGAATTCTCTTTTGGCTTTCGAACAATCTTCATTCCACCAGATACACCCTTGGTGACGGCTGATTTCTCTATATGGTACAACAGTTTTGGCTATTTCTATCAATTTCTCTTGAAATATTTCAACTTTCCTAGATAATTCTACTTCTTCCTCTGTTAGTGATTTCACATCAAACTCGTCCAGTGCTTCTCTGAGTATAAACCAGTTAAAATTTTTAGTTTTGAATCCCTTTCTCTTATTACCTTTTGGAAGGACTTCTTCATTAATAGTGCACAATATGGGGTTGTGATCACTGGCCAGTTCACTTTCAGCATCACATTCTATGTTTAATTTGATATAGAGTCTAGGATTGCATAATAGCAAATCAATTGTTGTTGTCTCTCCTGTCTGGGGATTAACTCTAGTTGGCATCCCAACAGGTGTTGCTAAGCATATTGGGCTATTTATTAAACAGTTTTCTAAACTTGTTCCAGAACTATTTACATTTCTACACTTGCACCAAGATTTACTATGTGCATTCATATCACCCAATATTATCAGGTCCTCTGCAACTGGTATCATTTTAATAATTTCATCTATCCTTTCTCCCAACAGTCCATTATTTCCAGATGGGTTATATACACATATAACATTCATTTTCTTTTCATTTTTTAAAAACAGTTTAGTTCCAACTACTTCCACTTCATTATCAATTGATTGCTGGCTTGCTAAGTCCAATTCTTCATAATGAATATGACTTCTTATTCCAATCATAACTCCACCTTTTCTTCCTGTTATTCTATCATTTCTCAAGATGTTGAAACCTTTGCAGGGGCTCATGATATTTGGTTTTAGCCAAGTTTCTTGAATACAAAAAATATCAATGTCTTTTCTGTCACAATATTGAAGCAGTAATTCCCTTTTCTCTCTTGTGATTGAACATGCATTCCAGGATAATATTGTGAGCTGCATTAAGGACAAGTTCTGTTTTCCAAGGTGCTACTTGTTTCACAAACCAATTTTACATCATTGCGCCCAAGTTTTCAAAACTTCATTTATCAACCAATTCACACAGTTTATCTACTTTTTCATTCAATGGGAAGTTTTCAGTACTCAGCATTCCTGGGGCTATAAGTATTCCAATCAGTAACTTCTTTGCCGTCATTTGTTGCAACTCTGCTGCAGTGCTACTGATTATTCTTCTCTCAGGATTCAGGTTATTCTGGACTGCATGAGCATAACTTCTAAATGTTGTCCTTGCTCTCTTAAATCCCAAGCCATACTTTTCTGCCACTTCTAGCACTTGTTTATTTTCCCTTCTTACTGGGTATACTGATGAAGTGCATGAATAGTTTTGTTTACAATTGGCGCACTGGTACCTGCTTGTATGCTCATCTACACTCTCCTGTTTCAGAGGGCAATCACAGCTTTGGTGATTTTGGGCACATCTGAGGCAGATCTCCTTTGATTTACAGTCTTTCTGAAAATGTCCATATTTCTAGCATTTGTAGCACTGCATCATCTTGCTATGGTAGGGTAAAGTATCTCTGTTTCTACTGCAGCACCACACACTTGCTGGGGTAATAATTGATTCAAAAACCACCAATAATGACAGGCTGTCTTCAAGCTTTTTTAGATTCCGGTTATACCTCTGCATCCTAATCACTTCTTTTACAGCCACAGAGGATTGGATTCTTTCCTCAATTTGTACAATTGATAAATAAAAAGGGATTCCTTTCATCACACCTATTGATTCATGTTCTTTCCTTAAAACTGTTACTTCTATGTTATTCACAATTTTGATTTCCAATGCTGATGTCTTCCCGCTTTCATCTTTTAAATGCAAGTAAATAGTGTTCCCTTCATGATTTATTTCAAACTCAAACCTGCCACTAATTTTATCCTTTGAACACATGCAAAGCTTGTATTCATTTCAGAACTTGGCATTTATATCAACTGCTTTGATTATGACACTTCCATGTATCATTTCCTTTTTAGGTATTTCCAATACTAGGATCTGGATATTTGAAATATTTCTCGTATCTTTTGCAAGTGACAGGTCTCTGGCCTTCTGGTTTGATCTTTGGCAAACAAATTGTCTCTTTAGTGCTGCCCTTTCAATCTGAACACTTTCATGACTAATAGGCGAGTTCACTCTCCTTTTCAAGTTATTCTCTTCTCCTCTTGAGCATAGTCAATCAATCATTTTATTAATACTAAAACACTATTACAAACGTAAGTAGTCCTTCCACCACTCTTAGACTTACCATAGCCATATCATCAGATTCAAAGTTTGTATCAGGTAGAGAATAGTTAATACCATCTAACCCACATTCTTCCACTTCAAGTCCATTATATATGTTACTCACTGTGCCTGGTTCAGCACCGGTGCTCGATTACTGTACACTTGTTGTCCATATAGTGGGATAATTTGGCCTGATCCAAGTCCATCATTTGTGTTATTCACTGTGTACATATACTGCTGTGATGGGTTGGATGTTGGGGTATATACTTGTCCATAAACATTTGGTACAACTGCTGGAAAGATGACTTTTTGCATACCACTTTACACATTCCACTGCATTTGCATCATCTGTGGTCCGGAGGCCCCATTTACAGGTGCCTGCATGGGACTATGCACTACTGAATACTGTCCAACACTAGTAGGAGCTACTGTACTCCCACCTGGGGGCCAATTTGACTATTCATGATACCGCTAGTTCCCAGTCCACAAAATCATTTATTCCAGAATTTTCTTGAACAAACTTCATGCACCTCAAACAAGTTTTTAGTTAAAAAAAAAACGTTTTTCACAAGAAGCATGTGCTATGAATTCAAAATTTTCCATTTGAAAGGGATAGAGGCTGATACTTTAATAGATCTTTCAGGGTATAGTTCAGACTTCAAAGACATTCTTGAAAGTTTCATTCACCTAATCTAACTACTTTCTAAGATAGCAAAGATCTCCTCATCTAGAATAGCAAAGGCGTTCTACTGTAATTCAAGACTCATCTAGAGTTCTACCATAATTCAAGTAGTATGGGGTAAGACACCCAGTACTCAGAGAGTTCCAAACCTCTGACAAATATTTTTATTCAGTCAATCTTTTCCTAAAATAGACTCTTTATCTTATGATGTATATAGTAATAGAAGGTCTTGATACACTTTAGTAACCCTTTTTTAGTAGTAAGATTGGACTTCGAAGGTTTTACATCTTTGTGCAAAGGTTACTGTTTTTAGTTCATCTTTGTTCTATGATCAAAGCTCTATGATATAACTAACTGATGTTAGCAAAAACTGGAAAAAGATCCTTAAAATTGCCTGACGGAAAATGAATACTACAGGTCCTTTTGCATCGTTTGAAATTGTGAAGTTCTGATGAGGTAGAAATGGGGTAGATGGGCGTGTTTCTCAATTGACAGACAAATGTGTCTTCACAATTCCTTTGTAAATCATTGCTTTATATCTATATAGGCCTACAGGGTAGTCAAGTATCAAAAATACTTCATCTGCATAGGAAGTTGGGAAATTAAGTTTGACAGAAGGTTCAGGCAATGTAAACTCTACAGTTACAACCCACTGGATAGTGGCTACCTCCAGATTCATGACTGTCCTGTACCAGCCATTATCTTGAAAATATAAAGTTATCTTGAAAGTGGACAAAATGAAAAAAAAACATAAAGAAGAGAGAAACAAGGATAATACAAGCCAGTGAAAAACGTAGATTACAATGCAAATATTTTGTTAAGACCTCTGCTTGACTGTCCTCATTGCACAATATTAAAAAAAGGAAAAAATACTTGCAAAAATCAAAACATAATTTAAAAGTTACCCTTTCCCCATTCATATTTTTCATTTTTTTTCACCATTCTTCATATTTTAATTTTTGTGTTTCTTTTAAGTTTTTTTTTATGTTTATCTTTGGATTTTTTTTTATGATCAGAGGATTATGTTAGATGTGTTTTAGTGGGCATATCTTTCATAAAGCCATGCTAACCACTAAAAAGGAGACCATTCTTTGTCATATATTATGTTATTGGGTCAGTGACTAACCCTTTGATAAACTTAGCCACTACTAAGGTAAGACTAAAGTGTCCCACGAAAAATTTTGTTCCATACATCCTAAAAAATTTTTCAAAAACCATCTTTGTCCCCTCCCCTTGAGTATATCCTTTCAAATCATTTTTTTTATTTTCTAAAAAAACATGGATTACTGTTGTTTCACTGCAGGTATAAATTCTGATCAAAAATATAGCCCTTAATTCACAGGTTTGGTAAAAAATCATTGAAGTGGCTTATTTCAAATTAATTCTGATTAAATTTAACGTGATTTTTGGAGAGGGCCTTGAACAACATGAAACATGTGCATTTGCTTTTATGAAAATTTTTCTTAAAAAGATGCCAAACCAAAGGTCTGAAAACTGTATTAATATTTTTCTGTTTAAATCCCTGCTGTTTTTAAATTATTTTAGAAGCCACCCATAGGTCTAGTGCTATCACAAATGATTTTCCTCAAATTAACAAGTGCAAACCAATAACAAATAAAATTTTATTTTTTTATTATTGTAAGATTAGAATGTCACAAAGCTAAGCATTCAATATGCTTGTTTGTTTATCTTAAGGAAAACCAAACCCTGCTGGAGCTTTGCTTATGTCTGACTTGCAATGAGTGTGCCTAATTAAAATATACTATTTTTTTATAAAACATACATCATTTTTTTTAATTGTTATTTCTCTCTGGGAATATCTATTTTTTAGTATCCATACAGTATTTTGTCATCATTGATTTTAAAAGTATTTAGACTAGACAAAAAAAATGAGTTACTGATCTTGCTCAGCTGGTTCGCCAGTGTAGAGGGAAGAAAAGAGAACAACACTGACTATCCCTCTACTTTGGGTTCCACCAAACCAGAGCAGTGCCCATCCTTCTCTAATGTCTTCTTTGCTACTTTTGATAAGGTTTGTTTCTGTTATTCCCGCAATAACTACTTTCCATCTTTTGATTCTTTATCATACTAGACAAAAAGAACAAAAATATACCTGCACAAGGAGGGAGACAAGGTCCCTATCGATCAGTTAAAAGCTTGCAAGCAGGATTAGATTTAAATAGTTTTTCAGGCCATGCTGACTTTCCATACAAAACAAATATGTATTTTTGTGTGTTATTGTGGATAGCATATGGCTTTTAAAGTCATTACTTTTCAAGAAGGCCCATTTTCCCCGTTTATCAACTTTTTTGGCAATAAACTTTTTTTCATCATCTGAAATTGTGCTGGGTTCTCATCATGGAGTTGTCCTTTTTATTGCACTTATTAATGATTGAAACATATTGTGGCTACTCAAAATTTTGAGAATCTCACCTATTTGATGAAAACAAACAGGACAAATGAATAAAGTAAAATATACTTGTACACCCGTTAAATGCAGGAAAGAAATGAAGAAAGCTTCAATTATGAATCTGTTTTCTTTAACAGACAGGAGGGACAAGTTTCCAAGCTTTGACAAATTCAATATCACTTTTGGGGCCAGGAATCCGAAGGTGTAAAAACTTGCAAACGAAAGTCAAAACTTTTTCATACTGTAGATAACCTATGCATACATGAGCATAGGTAGCACTACTGTTGTGTCTCCAGTGGACTTAGTCGAGCTCTATAAGATACATTACCCAGATTTAGCCAATAATAATCAAAGAGGATTTAATGCAGGTTGTAGTTAGGACGGAATCGGCTAGGCGTGGCGCCTCATTGAAGTTCTTTTGTGGGGCCCTCTATGTTTTAAATTATAAAGCAAAATTCAGACTCAGTATAAAAGGTGTCCTTTAGCAGCATCATCAGGTGCTAAAATGTACATTTCCAATTGAAACTATGAATCTGTGTCCATCACAGTTGGAAATTTTTGTAGGGCCCTTCCTTCGTTTTAAATTTTAAAACAAAATTCAGATTCAGTATAAAAAGTATCCTTTAGCAGCTTCATCGGGGTCTAAAAAGTACATGTGGTTATATAAATGGTGTTCAAAATCACATTCAAGGGTCTGTGTTGGATGTACCGCTAAATTAATTTTTCTATAATCACTTTTGTTGCCTATTTTGTTACCCTTTGCTAGTAAATCACTTTTGTTGCCTACTTTTCAAGGGAGAAAATGAAGGACTCCAAATACATACAACGTTGAAGGGTCCAAAGACTTGTAATTAACACTTGCTTAGTTGACGGCAAAAACGGGTTTTTAGTTTCTTACTGGTTTTGCACCACAGTTTGTTGCTATTGAAGATTGCTATGGTGTTAATCCTCTAACGTAAAATTTCTTTCTTCTTCACCTTCATTTTTGACTTGTTCTAAGTCTCACAGTCGCTTGTCTTCCAACAACACAATTCTTTGTTCTTCATTGTCATTCTTGACAATTTCTGATACTCGCTTTTACATTTCTGTTAACTCTGCAATTCTTTGTTCTTCACTTTAATTTTTGACAGGTTCTGATTCCAGCTATTGCTTGTTATTCTTGCTTCCGCTTATTTTCTAACTGCAAATTTCTTTGTTCTCAATATCATATATCTTCTAACAACATATTTCTCTGTTATTTATTTTCATTTTTGACTCGTTCTGATCCTCATTATCGCAAATCTTGTAACCGTATATTTTTTAGTTCTTCAATTTCATTTTTTCATTCACCAAATTTATATGGTTTAAATTTTGGTTTATTTACCACATTAACAATAATAGTGTTTAAATTGGCCTAAATTCATATTAAGTAGGGTTACAAATTATGATGAAAACGGAAAAATACACTTACGATTAAAATGGCCACGAAACATGCTATTGTAGTATTCCAATCACCATAAGACGAAGCTTTCCCAACCAAGACACTGTAGAAAATGAAATCACCCAGTCCTAATTTGACACCACCTGCAGAAACAAAGCACTAGTTATGGCAAAGCAACTTATTTCTTTTTAGGCAGATGGATTTTAACCCATTGATTTCATCCTTTACAGGGACAATTCAAAATAAACATTTTTTTAATGTCTCTATTACAATTAATTTCACAATGGCAAATTTTCATCATAACCTCGACCAAGGTAATCCACTTCAACAGGCGGTGATTCCGTCCTTTTACATCGTTTGGGATGAATCTGGACACCGCCTTTATGAGCAATGTTCTTTTTGCGTGTTTTCATTGATCAGTATTAAAATAGACGCCTTTCAACTGTTCTTTGAGAATAAATAACGGTGAGATGGGCTATATTCGGGCTACAAGATAGATACCGCAGCAGTAACCACCGAAATTTACTAAAAAAAATTTTTGTGACGCATGAAGAATGTGCTGATGTGTTGTCATGATAGAAGAGGATTTGCCAATGGGGCTTTCCTGAATGCCTTTTGTTATTTCTACTCTGGATTTCCTCAAAACTTCTTCATAACAGGCTTCTGGGACAGTTTTTCTACCTTCTAAAAAGTTTACAATACAACTCCTTTCGAGTACCAGATAACAGTTAGATTACCTTGTTGACAGAAATTTCACGTATTTTTGTAATACTCTTCGCATTGTCGCGTTTAATGGTCGCGTTATATGAACGAGGCTTAAACTGGAACGGAAAATCTATATTGATAAGAATTTTAATTGTCCAGTATTGGAAGGCCAAATGAGTGTGTTCGAGTATGGTATATGATGATGTAGTATATGTAGTATGATGTAGTATAGTATGATGTAGTATGATGTAGTTAGAGAAGTGTTTTATATGAAGTGAAAAAAATTTTTCAGTATAGCGAGAAG
>JAAAKL020015449.1:0-11482 GCA_010016065.2 Carybdea cf. marsupialis auct. non (Linnaeus, 1758)
ACCGTATTTCTATAGATAATCATACAAGAAAAATATGCACAGTTTGTTTGAGATCTTTAGAAACGAACAGCCATTGACAGCATGTGAAAGTTGGCCCCACAACGTATATTTCTCAAACAGTATTAGAATGTCACTTCTTTCATCTCATCAAAACAGTCCACACCAATGAATACATCTTTAACATCTATCAGATAAATGCGCGGATACTCTGCATCTTTTTATTCTGATATCGCCGTCAAAGCAGCCGCACATAACATTTTAAGAAGCAATGTTTACTGCCAATGTATCCTACCTTTGCTGTCGGTAGGTGCTGAGAGTCCGTCTGGAAGACCAAGACAAATCGAGTGATGCATTGGATTAATGATACCCATTGAAAAACCGCTAGACACAAGCAGAACATAAATATTTGCGCACAGTTGCAAATCATGTGGAATTTGAAACAGTGATAGCGCTAAGCCTGGATTATGAAGGGATTTTTTCCATTACCGGTTTGTTTCCTTAGTAAATTAAAATGCGCCGTCTGATATAGCTCTGCATTATTCACTTTTAAAGGATACGGATGGCAAGGGCGGCTACTTTGTTTCTATGATTCGGAGCAATGCCAAAGTTTTATGTCGAGTTGATTTTTGATTTATCAGTGCATTTGCAAGCAATGGCCTTACATAAGGAATGTCAAGAAGTTGAGAGATTGCTCTGTAGGCCTTTTCGGGGTGAAGGGTAAGGCATGGAACTTATCATAGTAAATGCAGGGCCGTAGCAACCGCCGGAGCCAGGGGCACGTGCCTCATACGTTTTGCCAAAGTTTTGTCAGGTACTTAACAAACAGTCAAATATTATTTGTTTAAGCAATGAAGTACCCTCCCACTCCTCCCTTTGTGACTCATAACCACGGGTCCTGATTTGGTATTAAACCAACCCCATGCGCCATTTTAGTGACCTTATGCTATCACGAAGCCACCAGTCAATTGTTGTAGCACTAACTCGTATGGGTTTTCGTTTGTTTTTGTCTTCGTGTGTGTATGTATACCCGGATCCAGCTGGGGTCTTGGAAGCGTACGTTCTCCAATTTTTGTGGAAAGTATTTTTAACACACAAAAAAGTTACTCCAATACCCAAGATCTGAAATGTGCTAAATCTACTGACGGTACAATAGCTTAAACAGAATGATTTGCTTTTGTATCCATAGCTTATTAAACTGATTCCATTATCTATGTTGTTTTTCTGTACTAATGTGAATAGTGGCTGGGGCATCAAATATCTGGCGCATTCACGCTTGGCTATACCTAATCCCTTTTTAAGCAATGAAGTGTGTTTTTTCAGCTGTCTGTATAAGGTTTTTCATTCATTCAAACAAAATAAAATTACCTTGCCTCCAAAGTCAGCCTGGTGTAAGGATGCAACTGTGTTATAAAGGACAGTCTACAACACATTGTCTCTTTAAAATTTTGTGGTCTACTTCAGGGAAATATGAGAATCAAATAATTGAGGCAACTTACAACTTGTCAGGTATACTTGAACCTATCAGCTAATTTAACACTAAATATATTCCAACAATGATCAAAGTGGACTAGAGATATGGAATGGGGAGATGCGGTTCTTTCTTGAAATTGTGTCATGAATAAACTGAGCGTGAGGTTAGACGTGAGGTGATAAATGGGTCGATCAGCCAAAGAAAGTTTTGTGATTTTATTACGTTTTCTTTTAATCCTTCTTTGTCCAGAGCCCCTGCGGCGCGTCAATGCTGCATCTTCCGATCCTATTTAGCAATCACATTCTGTCAATATGAAGTAATTACTATAGCGAACACGTAGCTACCGTCCAGGGGGAGGGACTTTTGGGTAATGCACTCCAACCGTTGTTTTAATCCACCCCCCCCCCCTCTTTTTCTCGCTTTTACACAACACGTTCTTCTTTCCACGCCCCTTCTGCATTCTAGGAAATATCGGGAACTAGAACGACTGAAGGTTTGCAAAACAGGAATGAGAGTGACTCCACAATTGGTATTTAAACCAAGAATTCGAGCAAGCTAAACGTTATTGGATTAATCAAGCTAAAATGAGTTAACATAATTTGTTGTTGCCTTCCGCTATGGGTCGAAGATTGCCCACATTTTAACGATGTTATGGGGGGACTGAGATACCAGAGAAAATCGTGCCTGGTTTAACTTTTTTAGGTGCTTCAGGCACCTGTGATAGCATTATGTGAAAGGAAGAGTGATGGGATTGCCAGTGCATAGGTGGCAGACCTTTGGAGTGGATAGCGAACTGCTAAACTGGTGGTACAAGAAACAACATGAGTTCCATCATACATGAAGACTCTCGAAATGCTTCTTCGCCATCTAAAATTTTTCCCTTGCCTCCAAGGGTCTTGTAGCCTTGTCAATTGAGATTAGTGCACGTCTGGCATTGTTAAGGGGAAAGCCCATTGCTTGTCCGAGAAGTACGATGAAGGATTGCTATTAAGATTTATGACGGCGAGAGCAATGTTACAATCACAGGGAAAATACCAGCTCAAAATCACCAGAGAGAAAAGCATTATCAACTGTTTAAGTCAGCAGAACATTTGATAATAAGTAGATGAAGAAGGTTTTTTTCTCAGTCAAAAGATAGCTTTATACGCAGGTCCTTATCCAGAACGTTAATGTTGTAAAAACGCCAAATCTTTGAGATTCAAGTCAACGTGGAGCTAACGTTGTTTGCTTGCATCTTTCGGCCCTTTCCGACCCCCTGACAATACATAAAGACACCAGAAAATTTGATAAGGATTACAGAAACGATTGGAAAGGCTATGGTAAAGTAATGGGTGGGGGATGGGGGTGATTAGATAATACCATCGATCGAAGTTTAATCGAATTGTGATAAGGAAACTAAACTTTTTATAGGAATTTCTAGTAATCGTATTAAGGTTAATACCACAAAAAATACCATCTATACTATCAAATGTCTGAAAATGTGGAAGGACAGAATAGGATTGTGTCCGATGATGCTACGTAATAGATCTGAGTGGAACAGCAGAGAATATCAGCGAGAACAAGATTCTTTTAAGCAAACCGTGTTATGCTAAAAAGTCAGAATACTTAAGGACGTTTAACCCAAAGTCAAGCGTTTCAAAATACATGGGCTAGATTCGCCCTTGGCAACCTTAACAGAGTCAATAATAACACACCCACGGTCTAGATTAAACGACGCCGAACAATGCAGGCACTATGCAATAGCATCGAATTCCTTTGTTAATCGAAAAAATGCGAATCGATTTACCTGTTTACTTTGTGGGAATAGTAACATCGATAAGAGTTGCTTCGAATTCGATCGAGATAAGTCCACTTTGTTTATATTTTGTCATGCTCTCACAAACACAAAATAAAGATCAATAACGCAAACAAGGCCCTTGAATTGGTACTTTTAAGAATTGGGAACTTGAGCAAGACGTAGCAAATGAACAGTAAGCGAATTGTACGTAAGTATTGATAATAAACAGTCTTCATCTTGAGTTCAACTATATTTTGACGGCAGCTTAACAATTTAAATCTACAAGAGTAGAGAGAGATGCCTGTTTTTAAAGTTTCCACTACTTTTATCCTGGCTGCATGGGCGGGATAAAAAGCTCAGAAAACCAGTATCTAGTAAAAAATGGCAGAACACTAATGGCGTACATTGAAGTACAGTACATTTACCCAATTCCAATAGCCTTCCTCTGCCTTCCACTATCAATATGGAATGACCAGTCGCGAAGTTTGGAATTGACAAACTAGACAGGGTAAAAAGAGCGGTATCAGTTGCAGATGAACATCAAGCATAGTTTATTCCTCTGACGAATGCTGCTACGTCTCCCCTTTTCTTAATTTCTACTTAGTAGAGCCAAGCCACTTCAGCAAATACAAGGAGAAGGCTCGTTTTTAGAAACTCGGAATTTATCAACTCAGAAATTCATATAGTAGAAAAAAGCCACGCCGTGGTGTAATCACATAATAGTCATGTAAACACCACCTAATCGTGTAATAGGGCAGGTCTAATACTGCAGTTCTTACACTCTGAACCACACTAGTAATGGAACGCTTTACGACTTGAAATCTGCGAATTTTTCAATAGCACAATATCACATTACCTTACCTACTCTCCCTTTAAGCCATCACATACCAGCCTGCAACTACAGTGGATAGCACAGCCCTAATCTGCAGTGGAAACGGGTTTAGCAAGTGGGACTATTGCAACAAAGGAACCGCATGCCTTAAGCTCAATCAAAGAAGCTATGTAGTTACACCAATGATGCCAATCCATTTTTGACTTCGCCATACTAAGTAGCTGCGACGTAGCGTTCGCTTTTTCTGTATTAAAATCAGAATATCAGGAATAAGTACTAAGTGTCTTTACGATATTGCTATCATCGAGATCATTTGGTTACTAGAAAAATATTACTGCTTTCGTTTACACCAGTAGCAACTGGGCAACGAATTCGATGATCTGATTGAGGGTCAAACTTTTAAATGGTTTCCACGCCCCAGTCCTTCAATCTTTACTTCATGCATCAGTACCGAGTATCACTTAAATCGCTTGACAGGATGGTAAGAGTTACTCTCAGCTGTGGAGGTCAGTGTCATGGGAGCTTGCTTTGCAGTATTTTGCTCCTTTTGGCTTACAGATCAATATTAAGCTATCTCAACAATTCCACCATGCTTTCCCCATCTGTTTGGTCCGTTATTTGTTTTATTTTGTCTCCTTTGTATGGTACGACACTATATGGATTAAAATCTTATTAAAAAATTAATATAAAATCGGATAAGAGTTCTCCTCTTATTCACTGCTATTCAAGACTTGCTGATTACACTATTTCACATGACAAAGTAATGCAGGAGTTCTTTGAAACTTTAGCAATTCTTTACTAGCAGCTTGAATAAGCCCACAGCTATGTTTGGATGTGCAATATTAGGTGGCATTAGCTGAACCAGGGGGTCCAAGTGATAAGTTCTGCCATTTAGTGGCAAAAATAGTAACCGAAGAGAATCATTTACGTAATGATCATGCTTTTCTTTTGAAAATGGTTCGCAGGCAATGACGAAAATGATCTTGAAGTAAGACGAAGAAATGTTCTTTACCATCAATCTGTACTAACTTCTACTTCTCAATGTGGAGAGTGACCTTAATCTGTCAAAGTTTTTAGCAAAACTTTACGTCATTGAAACTTCTTACAATCGCAATCACGTACAAATTCTGTTGTACAAAGTTCACACAATGTGGTCACCTTATGGTATTCTGGTTGTGTAATAATTGATGGCCTACGCTTTATTGAAGTTGAAGTGGAAGCTTCAAAGGTGTTACAGCGCTTTCGCCACATTCATCAGAACTTAGTAGATACAACCATTATGCAGTCAATTCCTATGTATTTCTTTGGTATATAACATTTCTTTCATGTGGATCTTTAAGCCCAGTTACTGGCCAGCAATAACAGTATGCATTTTTACCAAAACAAGAGACAGACAACTTCACTTTAACGACTTATCACATCTGAGGTCACAGAGTTTAGAAACTTGATGTTTTAGCGCTGTAAAACGAGAAGTTTCCATTTCTATGCCATCTTTTAGTAGGACTATTTAGTTACTACACGTTTCATTACTACAACATATGCTTTATGCGTTTGTACGTCCAACAACTCAGAGACTGCAGCAGCATGGTCCTTGGCTACAAAACAACAAACAATCCTCAAACAACTGTTTATAGAGTGGTCACGTGTGACGCCCACTGCTCTAGAATTATGGAAGATCAAGCCTCTGGTGAGACAACTTTTTATTTTCCTTGACTTCCTCAGTTCCTAGAATACCTAGCTACTTTAGATGTTATTACAAGATAACTTGACTTTATGCGCACGCTAATTCTAAAGTCTTCAAGAAGAACATCAGAGTTTTAAGGTGAGAAAAAAAGCAAGTACGAGACATCTTCAAAATGCCTTAAGCTCCCGTCCATACACTAAAGACTGCACAGCAATGAAGGGGACAGCAGGCAGGCATAACAACGTTTTATACATTTGTAAATTAGTATTTCCCAACCAGCACAGCAACCAACTAGACATAATTTCAGCAATGTGATTTTAACAGTGTTGACTATCATTATCACTGATTGATGCAACTCTTTTACATATCCTGACGTGCATAAGAGGCTTAAAATGAGTACTTTATCCCTTTCCATGATAGGTATACATGAACGAAAATTTTGGGCCTGAAATACAGTGCTATTCCCTAAAATACGCAAAGTACTGGTCTTGGTAAAGAGGAAAGCATAGACTACATTGTCCTCTTTCTTGACGTAGAGTCCAGTGTATAAGAAACTTAACATTACAAATCCAATATCAAAGCAATAGACATTCTAAATTTTTCTCTCGTTGGTAAGGGACGATAGCTTAAAGGCAAAGCATCGTACGTTGCGCAGTTACGGAGACCCTGGGTTCGATTCCCCGCAGTCCCGCAATTTACTCCCTTCGAGAATTTATAATACTGATGTCTACCTTCAGTTATTAAAAATGGTGACCACGGCGTGATCCGAACACGCAGCCTTGTGATCTGGAGTCAGAAATTGGAGATGTCTATTGTTTTTATATTGCACTCAACTCACTCAACGTTTTTCTGCAATCTTCACGGCTTTCACTAGCATAAATCCTAGAAACCTCATCATGATAATATTGACGGGCAGCAAGATGTTGCAATAATAGTACAAGGAAACGCACAAAATGTTGTATTTTTGCATACAGTTAAATTCATAAAAATTTTTGTGTAATTGTTTTACTGATCTTCTACTCCATAATCTATCTGATTCACTATTAAAAGTTGTATCAACATACGTAACAGAGGTCTAGTATCAAACAAGAAAGTGTAAAAGAAAAATATCGTTATTGACAACTGGCACAAAGTGCAAAAGTCGAGCAGTACCAGCATTTCAATAACGATAAGCAACTGAACGCTTTTATTCCCGTATTTATATTCAGCTTCCAAATTTTGGTGTAGATCCACCGGTCTGATCTTCGTTTAGGCGAGAAGCTCATGAAATCTATTGCACAATCTTAAAAGTGACGCACAGTGGGGTTTACAAAACACTTTTGACTAATATTTAAGAGAGAATATGGACACAATGTCAAATTCTTACACCTTATCCCACCCATGTTGAACACCAGCAAGTTCTCGTGGTAGCAACACAAAAAAGTCTATGTTCTGTCCAGAGAATTGACATGTAGGTAAGTATGCCTGAAGTGTTACAGGATAAGAGTCACATCACACTCTGTATTAGTTTGCTCTTTTTCTCAATGTTATTACCTCATCTGCAACATACAACCTTAACTGAAAACTGACTTCTAAAACCTAATATGATAGGACTTAAGAGGTACAAATGGGATGACGGTGGGACTGAACCAAAGACTGATATCATAGTAAAACCTTTGAGGCAATGATGCTATGTCTAGCATTTGTCTGGAGAGCGACATAAGCGGACACTATTGTTTATTGATTTTAGAGGTAACATAAAAGGCAAGTATAAGATTGCTTTCGATAAAGTAATTACTCAAAACAGTTTTCGTACTGGATACACCATGGTTAATATCATTCTAAAATTAACCGTTAAGTTCATTTCGTTTCAGTTTCGTTCCTTCGATTCCTAACAATTAATAATGCGCAACATCATAAAGACTCTGCTCTTGTCAGAAATGAGATTTGTATCAAATTCATACCATTTGCACTGCTACCAAAAAAGAATAGCAAGAAAGACTACAACACGATTGTTCTACAGTAGGCCTATTTATTGCGACTTATCATCAACATACGTTGTATTGGATTACAAGATTATTACAAGGGCATATACAATCTCTTTGAATACATCGATGAAGATAATATTGCAGATTTCGATTATTAATTTGCGGATATAGTTACACAACTAACCGTACGTACATGTTATATACTGTAGAAGGTAGTGATGCCTTTGAATTTATCAAAGATGTAATGCTGAACGAAATTCAAAATGGTGCCGTGCTTCGAGTCTCCTCATGTGATCTTAAACCCGACATTCTCTAAAGAATGGTTGTGCTCATGGCCCTTCACATCACGCTATATGTTTAAACAGTAAGCCACAGCAGTTTCTCCATTTTCTCAAATTCCAATTTATGTCTTCCAGCTACAGCATTGATTAGTTCAATGACTACGTTTGTCATGGATACTTTCTTATTTCAGAAATTACAAGTACTGTTCCAAAGTGAGCAACTATGCAATAACAACACGCCCTGTTGATCATGTCTCTTCATGTCATAATTTGCAGTTTTAAGTCTTTCAATATGTACTTTATCAAATGCAATCAAAACCATTTAATATATGATAGAAACATATATCAATAGCATTTGATAGATGATTGAAACATATATCAATAGCATTTGATAGATGATATAAACATACAAGTAATGCAAAGTATAATTTGGTTTGAGTGATAATTTTGGGTGATTTATAGCCCAATCATGCCTATATCGCAAGATTACAGGCCTATTCATATGTAAAAGTGCTTTTGCCTGTCACTACAGAATTGTCGACTAGCTCTGTGTTTAATCCAACCTTGTGTTGACAGTTAATCTCTATAGAGTCCTGCCCTTCCCAATTACTATCCTGAGTGACATAACATCAACTACGATATGATCCGTAATGTTATGTACGTGGTACCCTTATCTATTCCTCCGTTAGAAGTTGTAATCTGTGACGTCAATAGTTAATTACTGTGTTTCAAAATGTTTACGTCGGCAATTTGTATAATATTTCATTAATATTGTACGGCTAATGACAATCTGCTTTCTTCAAGTTTCATAAAGCATGCGCAAATGTTATGCAACAGATACCGCCCTAAGTTCCGAAGATTTCTAGCAAGTGCCTCTAATGGGCGTTGCTGTCCAACATTCTCAGCACAAGAGGGTTTCTAATTTGCTTTACCGACTGAAAAATATCAAAGCTCGCGAGATTTATGAGTTATGTCAAGAAGAACATTGTTTTGCCTAAGATAGTAATCTGTGACGATAACACTTAACGGCTCCGTTTCACAATGATTTATTACGTACTTTGCGGAAACAAGATCATAGACTGACTACATTGTATAATAACATCATTTTCAAGATAAAAAGAATGATGTCATACGACATCTTACACTATTCTCTACCCAAGATTACTTCCTATCGGGATCTAAATAGTTCAGCACCCTGGTCCCTAAACTTTTGCTTTCCGAGGCAACGACTTCTCAAGGGGAGTTAGTCTTTGTTGTTTCAAACTGTTGTTGCAAGGGTTCCAAATATGGCAAGAAATTACAACGGTTTAGGAATATAAAAACCCAGGTAAAAATTCTAATGGTCAAAGACATCTTGAGTCCAAAAAAATCGTCTTAGATTTACTGTTAACAATTTTTTTGACTCAAGATGTCTTTGACCATTAGAATTTTTGCCTGGGTTCTTATATTCCTAAACCGTATAAGATTTGCACCCGGAATCTCGATAGCCACTATGGCAAGAAATTGTTAATTACTCCTTGAATATGTAGCTGTTGATACATTTTGCATCTTTATCTAAGATAAAATAGGCTTTTTATCTGAAACGTTCGGGGAGACAAGAAAACATTGGGCTGCCACCCTAGCTTTTACAATACCTTTTTCCTCATTCCCTTCCCCTAAAAAACAATATCAATATTTTGTAATTAATATATCAATTTCGTCATGCTAAGAATTAGTGTTTAGCTTCGCTACCGTAAGACCTTTGGTTGGTGCACGGCTAATTATGAGCTGTGGCAACGGGAGGTCACTTACACAGGGGAGTGGATGTGATGGGAAACTTTAAACTGGACGTAAGATTTGTTTCCATAATACACATTGATGGTTGTTAACATCATAAATACACATATTCATACTTGCAGAAAGGGGGTTATGGAGTAATGTTTGAATCGCAGACAATCATATTTCACTAAGCCAAATTCATCTTTTACTTATCTTTGTTATTTCCGCTGAAAGTGGCAAGCGTTACAAAGTAGCATAGAATTGCGAATTATTAAATAGGGAATTGTTTATCCTACCGACCGGCTGATTCCCCCACTAATTATGAGTACGCTAAGTGCTCAAGACCACAAAGCAAAGCAAATAGATAATTAAATTTGTTATTTGAACAGTAACCGTTGATCTCTTGTCTATGGTAAAGTTTCTTACTTGCTTCAAGATTGGTTCAGAGACTTTAAACTGATGCAAGCGTTGATTTATGCTCTTAATATCATCTGCCTTGTATGCAGGCAATGTTTGCTTCTTAGCTTAGCAATTACATGGTAAGTGATGGAAGTGATTGACTGTTGCAAAGAAAATATCACCATTCATCAAATATATATCCACTACCTATGATTCTCTCCCCAGTGTCATAATATGAGAAAATTAGCAGCTGATGAGCAGGTTAAAGTCATATGAAGCTCATTGCACTATTTTTATGTAGCAAGGGATTTCTGTTACATATTAATCAAAAATGCTTCCTTGATGATAATCTATCTCCCCATCTTCCGACCCAATGTCTCTGATTTTCAATCTGAAAGGTACTTTATATAGACTATAAAACATGTCTATACGTACAACCATTCCTATTTCACAAATGGCATTAAGGAACATTCTGTCTCCATACCTAAAATATTGAAGTCTTGCCCTTTTCTATAGAAGAAGTAATTTTAAATAATATGAAGCAGCCAGCAAACGCCAACTGCCAGATAAAGAACTCTCGACTCCTGCTACTGGTCAAGCCCATTTCACCTAATAACATTTAACACTGGAAAATCGTGTAATGGCGGTAGAATGGTATTCATTCACTCAAGAGAGTCAGATTCATCTGGTTTACACTCCTTTTACTACAAATTCTATCTTTCAGTAACCAAAACACCACAGGAATTACTGCAGTGTGTTAGGAATCAAGATTAGCATAGGAGCAAAAAACGAAGACTTATTCTAGTAACTGTGATGACGCCCACACTGATAGAAATTATACCTTTGACACTAATGATGACATAACTAATAGCTGTTGCCTGTTATGTGGTAATAATATAGAAAATAGTAACAATATTAATGATATCTTTTGAGTAAAGGTTATAATTCTGATGATGATAATTATAATCATAATAAGAATAAGGCAAGATACAGAAAGATACTCCATCACTTTCTATTCAATGATAATGATAATAATACTCGAAATCATGATGATAACCTTGGTGGTAAAAATTTTAACGGTGAATTTGATGATTATGATAATGACCATGATGGCCATTATGATGATAATGCTATTGTTAATGCTGATGATAATGCTATTGTTAATGCTGATGATAATGCTATTGTTAATGCTGATGATAATGCTATTGTTACTGCTGATGATAATGCTATTGTTACTGCTGATGATAATGCTATTGTTAATGCTGATGATAATGCTATTGTTAATGCTGATGATAATGCTATTGTTACTGCTG
>JAAAKL020015450.1:0-11482 GCA_010016065.2 Carybdea cf. marsupialis auct. non (Linnaeus, 1758)
GCTTAGTACCGCCCTGTTTCCTTTTTCCGTGTCATCAGGATGAAGTCTGAGTTGGCATATTGGTCATGGATCTGGTCGCCAAAATTGTGCACAAATAGCCCAATTCTGAGCTTTGGAGGTCAAGTCCTACCATATAACTGCAGTTGTTGCCTCGTCGCCGAAACGTCGACAAAAATTTGGCAAGTAATAGATTTTTAGCAGTATTCATAAATGAAACGTCGCCAGATAAGCGATTTGCGGCAACATCTGACCACAGCATGGTTATGATGCTTTTGACAAAAGAAAACTTGCAGGAATCATAATACTGCGGAATAAAACACACTGATCTATGGTGTCCGGAAGATTGCCTTGATCAGCTTTCTACTATTCGGTCTATAACTTGGACAGTAATGCCCTTGCCAAAATGTGTGTAATCATAACATAATGAGAGGAAAGGCAGAACGTAAACTTACTTTAAAGTTACTGATCGTCTCTTAAGAGATGTTACACCTAAACTTTTCAAATGGTAAATGAAAGCTATACATTGAAAATGCGTTGTAGAAAGGAGTTGGCTATAAATTAATACCAAAATTTTTATATTGTAATGCAAACAATGGTATAACAACCTGAAATATAAAGGGTGATGTCCCACAACAAATGAAGGTTTCGCACACATATTTTCAGTTGAAAATAAGCAAACTCCAAGAAGGAAGGAAAGGCACATTTTCTTCAGGTCTCGACTGCCTTTGAGGTTACTCACATGGCGAGAAATCGAACTATCGAAAACAAGAATTTTATGTGAGTAATCAACCAATGAATGTATGTAATGTGAATCGAATAGTTTATGTCAAGAATCATACTTCTATTTGTCTCGTTACTATTTTGTCCACTTCTCGTCAATAAAAGTTTTGACTTTTGCAGCGACTCCGTAACACACTACATTAGTATAACTTGCACGTTGCCTTTGAATGGTGCACCGATATGGCAGACATCGGGCAGGGTGTGAGGAGTTGCTGCTTTATTATGACAAAAAAATCCATTACTACTGTCCCGAGACCTCCCCTCTGACGTGCATGCGCATTGGAAAAGTGATGTGTTGCGATCAAGCCCGAAAGCAACCCTTGCCTACATCCACTATTGCAGTGAGTACTGATGTACAGTCTATGCAAATATCTCCGACCATTCTAGCGTATTCTTTGTAGGTATGTGACTAAAATCTCTTCCAGTACAAATGAATATCCTGTCTGTTTACGATTCAACGTATTCTGCAAAGAGCCTTTCATCGACGAGGCATCACCCCTAAACCCATTTACTTGATTGTCTTCTTTCAAGCAATTAATTTCATATTAGTAACGAGATATTTCTTTCTTTCTATTCATAAAATGGAGGTGATCTTCCGTGATAAGCTGTTAACTCTGCCACTGTGTAATGAGGCCTCATGAAGAACTCGGCTTGTTTTCCAACATGAAAAATAGCTGTCACGAAAATCAGGGCTTTGTCTAATTAAGCCGTTAAGGACCCATCAAGAAAAATTCATCAAATGCAGACAACCGTTGATGAGGTCATGGAGCAACGTTTCCTAGCTTGATGGACTTCAATAAGAACGCCAAAACATGAATAGGCGAACTTCATCAACAACTCCAGTCATATGTGCCCCCAGAGATATACTGTATACATAAAATAACCATCAATAAGTAACGAAAACTAGTCGATCAAAGATTAACACTTACGTTCAAGATAGGAATCTTTATTCACTAAACATACTACATAACTTACTGCAAGCACTGTTTTTCGCCCATTTGGGATATATTAAGACCGAAGGTGGGATTTCAGATTTCACACTTCAATACTAATAAGCGTTGAAGTCAATAACCGAAGAAATCAAGTTTGGTAACCAAAAAACTAAAAGAACCGGGGACTTTTGTCACTGGACTAACATAAATAATCAGAACTGCTCGAGATCGGAAGAGACGTGACGGCGCTATTGCTACGGTTCTCCATGCGTAAAACGTGAGCTCTAAAGAAATGTCACTCTTTCTAAGCAACGTCATTCACGGCATGATACCAGGACCAGGCAAGCCACAAAAACAGTCAAGAAAGGACATCGCTGACAAGATAGATGCTGACCGGGGCAATGCAGAGGCAAATATGAAAACTAGTTCGAGAGAGACTGTCGCCTGATACGCCAAAGCATTCATGCCAGGGATGTTAAGAGACGCATTACAACGGTCATTTACACAGCAGCAGCTCAGTCCTGCTGTAAACAATATCATTTCCGATTTGCTCCTTGGCATGTGCTCACACACTACTGACACACAAATCGCATACGTATTGATTGCTATCACAGCCACGTCCCAGTTTTAAATCTTGATGCGTTGAAGCACAGTCGAAACAGTTAAAAACTCTGAAGGCTAAAGAGCCACAGTAGGTCTATGTATGAAAAAAATGCGCGAGATAGAAAAATCAAGAGACAACCATACCCGAAAAGAATATTTCAAACATGGAGAGAACTTGTTTATCAATTTTGGGCGGATTTTGATCCTGCTTCTGCGGGGAAGTAACAGCTAGGTCATCAGGCTGCCTTTACTCTTCGTTTCGTATCAAAGGACGTATAACTGCGTCCCAGCACATTGGTAGCTTACAAACGATTGAACTAATGAAACAATGGGTTGTAATCCGCTGAACGCAATCCAGAGTAATGAGATATACTATCAGCTTATGTACATGATGAACAAGGGTTGTGTTGTTTTAATGATACATAGGACTGATCCACGGAGTCTTCCTTTATGTAGATCAGTCATAACAAGACTTGTACTGAAATGACCAAGATACCGCTGAGTTGGGGTCACCCGGCATCTGCAGTTCAGATGTCAGAAATAATGAAGGTTGCGTGGCTCTGGGCCAAGGGAAGAATCTGCTAACAAATAGCATGAGTTTAGAAAGACTGCAACAGTAACAATCAAAGTGTCAAAGCCATTACCGTAAGTCCTTGATGTGAACCCCGGGTGTTTTGTTGCAAACGGAAAATGCAGGCGTAATACAAAATGGACGTCTTCAAGGTCGGGGGGTTCTTGGACAGGTTTAAAATGAGAATATGGGCTACTTTAAAACTACGCCAATTTATGACACAATTTTAATTTGCGTTCTTTAGTCCAAAATAACACGTTAAGGAGGAAACTTGATTTCGACAACGTTTTGTCTCTTGTTCAGACTTCGTTTGGTCTACTAGTACTACATTTGAACAGAAATATGTACCCATGTTCAACTGCTATCCCATAATACGACTGACTTGTGCCGAGATAATCGTTCAGAGTGTCGAGATTTATTCATAACCAGGTCAGTTTTATCCAATGTATGCTAATCGGTTCCCCAGTGGTCGCAAAGGCGTATATACAAGTCACTGGTTTCACAATACGGTTAATTCATTGGCGAGGATTATTCAAGGGTTTGGATATATTCAAGACGTCCGGTATGCCTCCCGTAGACTGTAAAATCCAAAATGGTCCTGCCAAATTAACTAAATACATATATTGAAGTTTCGCTATCGGCAAATTTAAGTCCGATAATGCCTTTGGTCATATGAAAGTATAAATGGTACGAGTAACCCTGTTTTGTAAAGGAGCTAGGGGGAGAGTTGCTGCTAGGAAATGTTTCTTACTGGTAGCAACTGTTGCTTTGCTTGATTTCATTCTCATACGTGAATGAATAGGAAACTCTCCCGTATAAACTTTCAATGTTCTTTCCTCTACGTACATTTTTAAGCAAACCTTGACGTTCAAAGTTCCAGCCATAGAAGGGTCAACTATTTTCGTGTTTTACTTCTATTTTAAAAAGGAGGGAAAAGTACGAGAAAGCGATCAATTTAATGCGCATGCCTACACACGTATTATGTAATTTTGACATTCCTGTGCTATCTTTGTCGTCTTTAACCATAATTACTGACAAAGTTAATATTATCACGACAAATAACAAATGAATTATCGTTACTGCCATCAACATTCTAATACCGATAAAAAATAATCACAGGAAGCTCCCACGGTCAAGTCACATGGTGTAGAGACAGCGCAAAGTTTTTATACAACTCAACTACACTCCTCGTAACAACCCGTACGACTTTGTATTGTACATGTTGACATGAGAGGAGAGACTTTGAAACGATTCTCTTCTAAACTTAACAGAAATTTATTTTGGATTTACCACTATTGTGGAGAGAGAAAAGACTCCACATTTCTCTCAGTTTTCTTAACAATCACGTATCAGAATTAATGGGAGCAGACTAAGAAACTTTGAGCCTGTAAATGTTTTTATTGTATCTACTGATATAACTATCAGAGAATATTATTACACGTTGAAACTACATGGCGCAGAGAGGCTTGCCTCCATAACTACCGAATGCTCAATGCTACCACCATTTTGTATCAGCCTTGTTGACATTACAAGAGGAGCTTCAGAACGAGGCTTCTCGAAATTTCACTGAAGGAAACTCCATGGTACAGAAAGACAGGCCTCCACTTTTGTCCCCATCACCTTAACAATCACATACAAAAACCAATGGGAGGTGACTATGAGTATTTAAACATAAAAATGCTAATTCCGCATCGACTAACACAGTGCAATAATTATCAGAAATCAAACGTCCAGCTCGTACCCGTGTATTTTAATGGTAACTACCGCAAAATAATCAGGGGGAAAGGCGCTAAAATAAAAAAGCTTTGGGGCACATAACACTTCAAAACTGAAAAGCGACAACTAATAAAGGAAAACAGAGTCAACATTACGGGAGGGCTGGGCTACCTTCTCCTGGTAATTATGCCAATGCAATGATTATTTAGTTAAGAGTTTTTCAACATTCCCTGCGTATGACGATAGGTAATCATTGTCGTACATTCGTATATAAATGAAGACTTTGATTAACTAGAGTCAAGTAATGGACCTTCCTGAAATCAAAATGACATCTTGTGAATATCACTCTTTCTGACTGAGACTGTGGCGACAAACATTAAGTCCCCCTATGCTTGATGCCTTTTAAAGCTTTGCCCCTTTTGCATGCATAAAGCCTAGTTGTGAAACAAAATTCTGTAATAAGTTTTGCTTCCTGTCCTTAATCCACTAACGATATGATAATTCACGCTCTTCACTCGTCCAGATTTCTGTAAAAACGCCCATTTTATAATACACGATGGCAACCAGAAGTGTGATCTTTATCGGTTCAAATTTGATGACCCCCATGACGCTGACGATCTTTTCCCTAGTTCAACACCAAACAAACAAAACCAGCGCTCAAAATAACAAAGTCTGGATCTTGATTACAACAACTGCCCTCCACCTGTTTTACCATCTATTTACGAAAAAATCAACTAGTACAGAAACTGCTTAAGTCTTTAGAAAACGTGGTTAGTAAATAATAAAATTTTCTCTTGTATTTACTTTGGGAAGGCGGGGCTTACAATTTGCATGCAGTCTGGCTGTATCAAATTCAGACCGTCACACCTAATGAACTTTCAAAACATGTTTGCAGAAGAAATCCTAGGGCGGTATAAACAGATCTATCCAATATACATGATAAAGCAGTTTCCTACATCGGTAACAAAACGTTCGTGTAAAATTAGGTAGGAAGTGCTCTCAATCGATCCCCTGCTATTAGACAAAGGTCAATATCATCGCGGCAAATTGAAAACCCCTGGAAAACAACTTCGAATACTGAGGAAAGAATTTATATTGATAGATCCTAATTTAGCTTACTGATCAAAAGCACATGCGCAGTAATCAGCAGCATGTGCGCAGTAATCAGCAGCACATGCGCCGTAATCAGCAGCGCAAGCGCAATAATCAGCAGCACATGCACAAATCATTGCCTTAGTAAAGGTGTTGTCCCCATACCTGTACAACTGTTGGTTTCAGAAGAGTGTGTTATGAGATCAAGAAAAGGTTGAGGGCATGTGATAATTCCTTTCTATCACGTGAGGGCTTAAAACAGGGTATTTCTCCAACGACGTAAGCCAACAGCAATCAGTGTCTAGTGTTTACTTTGAAAGTTCAAGTTAATTATATATTGTAAAATCCTATTGCTAACCCTTTGTCACCGGACATGTAAAATCGGCATGGAGTGCACTGTTCGAGCTTGTAAATAAAAAAACATTAATAAACCAATCACAATGCTGCAAGAGAGAATCTTGGCGCAAAACATGCAGCGAACAATTTGACATGCTGCGAACATGCTCAGGGTAGCCTGATCAGGAGACAACTTATTAAAGTACGAACGTTGAGGGGTTTTTTATCCAGCTAGTTTCACGGCGTATTTCTACTTATTGCGTTCAGTCACGTATATATGTCCTGGGAGATTGCACTTTTGTCTCCTTTTAACTTTAGGATAAAGTACATGCTAAATCGCAATGTAAGAACGTTCAGAATCTACTTTGAGAGAACAGGTTAGTGCTCCAAAGTCAGCTCACTTACAGTACAATTTCCCGGTTCCTTCATTCCTGTACCTTGTTGCGTTGAACGTTTCGGTTATTCTTGAATAGACTCTCGAATAGACAAATGAAAATAATATCGTGTCATGATACATAGCACAGGGGTTTCCCACGTATGAAATCGTTGAATTTTAGCCTCAAGTGTCAACATTTGATGCAGTTTGGGTACGTCTTGTTTAAGAGGTCCCGGGCAAATATAAATTATTCATTTCTAACTCTCTGATTGATAGAAAACCAAGAATTAAGAGTTTACTTTGCTGCCACTTCTTGGCCTTGTTTGTTTACAAATTTTGGCGGGCTTCCGGTCTGTGATAGCAAGGTCCTAATCTGAAGCGGTGTACCATCACTCTATTCGTTTTCTCAAAACTACAGTTGCTTCTCTTGTGCAAGCTGCAGCAGTTCACGTCTCAAAATTTCCTACTTTTTCCTTGAAAAAGGCATCCCAACATTGTCATAGGGTATTGTATGAATAAATTATGATGACAAGTTCATATAAGAAAGGAAAACTTGACATGACGGCGAAAGGTTTAGGATGACAATTACTCGGGTGGGCATATGCCAATGAGTGAGATTTAGAAATGGGTGTGTCTCTTACTGACGTCATTAAGTATAGGAGAGGAAGAACAATTCCCATTCAAAAGACTACAAAAAGATGATGATTGTGAGATATGTAAAGACTGTAGATCACGAGTCTACTTCGGCTATTTGTGGAGAGGACTTAGGTGCCCTACAATAAAATCATACTCGGATCTGCTCCACTAGAGGATGCTCATTCGCCTGTTGGAATAGTCACTCTGTACCAACGAAGATCAATCAAAGTCAAGATAGAATTGAATCTCCAAGAAGTAAATACCTAAATCCTAAAGCCATCAATATCTAACCATCGAACAAAAGGCTATTAAGTGAGTAAACAACTTATTATTGTATCTAGTTGGATCTATAAATTGATGCTAGAATCATACTTTGATTTATTTTGTTACGATTTCGTCCTCTCCTCGCCACTAGACGATTTAACCTTCGCAGCGACTCCGTAAGAACTTCCGTCCATTTAACATCTTAAGTGAAACGTCTTTTTTGGCGATCTCTTTTTTCATACCTTGGGGGCTGAAGATCTTTACAATGTCGTAAATGGTAGTTACTGTTGAAAGGTTTCGGTTTGTATTTATCCCGTAAAGTTACGGGAAGGTTTGTCTACAAAATGCAGCTCATGACACTCCTATCACACTAATTTCTGGCCAGAGGGTCTTCAATTGATATTCAACTACAACTAATGAAATTTTAACACTGCAAAACATTTTTTATCGTCCATTAAACCCATTCCATATATGCTGTCAACAGAAAAATTATGAAACATTTCTTTTAACGTTCTGTTGATAGATCTTGATTTGCAGCTATTGCTATAGACTTCTACGAAGATGTGCTTAAAATCTTGTGGCTTGTGACTATCATCATATCGTGCCAAACTGTTAAAGAGCTCAGGCAAGTTCATTATTCCTCTATCCAACTGGCAACATCTACTACTGAGTAACACTTCTAAAAATGTGTTCTTCAAGGGTCGTTCTATCACTCTCCTAAGAAATAGGTGTGCTTACATTCTCTCACGTTAATTAATTATACTTTATAATATAGAACGCAACATATTTGGCGTATGGATTGAACCATGAAATGTGAAACCTGGAGCGCGAGGAGAGAATTGATCGATACAAACAAATTGTGTTATAATTATATAATTTAAACAAACACAAGTAATGAAATTAAAGACATAATATATGTCTTAAATTCATGCTGGATGCACAAAAAAAGAAACTTACATCCTCCAAATCAATGAATGATATTTACTTCAACAATGTACACAATAGTTCGGACAATAAAAACAGGTTTTTTACCTACCTTGCCTTCACAGTGGCGAAGCCGATATCTGATTCATGTAGACTAATTTATGGTTTATCACTCACCTGAAATAGTTCACTGTCCCTTAGCTGGCACAGATATGTGTGAGAAACTCATCCACGACTCATGCACTTGGTCATTATCAATTTCATTGTTATAAAAACATTAACCTCGTATCTAAGTAGGTATATATGGATTATCACACTAGGGACAATCATAAAAAATGGAGTGCAAACATTCATACATACATACGTACATCCATCCATCCATACATACATACATACATACGTACGTACGTCCGTCCATCCATCCATCCATCCATACATACATACAAACATACATACATACATACATACGTACATACGTACATACATACATACATACATACATACATATATAGGCGACATTGAGCCCACAAAGGGCGAAAGAGTTCTGTCTGCAGATTTAGTACATACATACACACATACATACATATATACATACATAAATTGGCATCAATAATTCTTGGTAAACACTTACTTACATATATACATACATATATATACATATACATACATACTTACATACATGCGTACATACATACACACATATTCAAAATGTTTGTTAGTGGTACAAAACAATGAAACTGCACTAAATAGCGAAAGCATTTTAGTACTGAAAAGCTTGTTTCTTTTGACACTCCTCACAGCATAATATCCTCAGAACTGGCATTAAGAAGAAATCAATGAAACTTATACCTAACTGTGTTTTGAAAGTAGCCAATCGTAACTCTGACTGTTAGATTGGTGTTGTTTTGACCAATCAATGTCTGTGGAACTGAATGGTCTACCAATTGAATGCAAAGACAAATTACTTTTGTCCGCAAAGCAACGGTTTTCTTGCATTGAATCCGACCATATTGCAGACAAACAGATTCTACTAAATACTCTGACGCTTGTCAACTGAGTTGATGCCGTAGTGTACGACTCAAGAAGTGACAAATATCTAACATAAAAAAGATTCCAGTTCTGAAGGTTTTATATTCTGAGGAGTGTCAGACGAATAAGCTTTTAAATACTAAATTGTTTTCTCTAGATCGTGCAGTTTTATACGTACACACATACAAACATACATACATACACACATATATACATACACACATATATACATACACACATATATACATACCTACAAATGTGCATATATACGTACATTCACACGTGCGAACGTGCATACATACGTATATTCATACGTACAAAGGTGCATACATACGTATATTCATACGTAACTACAATAAGGATGATTATCTGAACATACGAGAGTGCTCGATGCATAAATGCAGAGCAGTTTAGAAAGAGACACTTAAGGAAGAGATTGGAAATTCGCTTCTACGAGTTTCACGTATTCACGATCATCAGGAAATTTTGCCAAGAATTTCCAAATCTCTTCCTTTGGTGTCTCTTTCTACGTATATTCATACGTACAAACATACGTATATCCATACGCATAAACGTGCATACATACGTATATTCATACGCACAAACGTGCATACATACGTATATTTATGCGTACAAACGTGCATACATACGTATATTTATGCGTACAAACGTGCATACATACGTATGTTTATGCGTACAAACGTGCATACATAGATCCATTCACTATCTATCATGATGCATATTAAGTTCCGCAATGTTCTCTTCAAGACTCTCTGTTTAGGATGGTACTACTGCGCAGGCGCATATTAAACACTTTGGGATGGTCTGATATCGACTTTTGTAACTGTCTTGCTCGCTTAATAACTAATTTTCAGTAATAACGCGAGCGACATAAGAGAGACACAGCTCTGTGTGCATATCGAGTATTATCCGTACACAATCTATATCGGATTCCTATGAGGAATCACTTTGAATTTACTGCACTCTCCGCTGTTGTATAATGTGCATTTGATAATTGTATCATCGTCAACATTAATTTACTTTGAATCTCGTACCTGATACTCGACTATCTTTATGTGTCCACCAGAAACCATCCTATATTCTTACTATGTTGGTACTCATTGGCCTGATTTAGAGATAAAGAGAATACAGTAAAAGTTTCGCAAACTCCCACAAATCAAATTAAATACAATCAAGTGGAAAATTCACTAAAAGTTTCACGGATTTCCCAAGAAACCTGTCATTTCAATAAAATTTCTCATAAACATAATATTTATTTGATTAACTCTGAACAATCTAAACCTTTAATCATTTTATGGTGATGAAAGTCAGGAAGGAAGTCAGTATTTCTACTGTAATGCAATATCAAGATAGCTATAAATACGACCACTAGCACAAAAGAATCAGTTGGGGGTTCATGTGCGGGAAATGACCAACATCCGGCAAAATTCACCATCTGTAACCCGGTTTCTCCTAGATCACTCCATCGACATAAAAAATCAAAGAAGAAGAAAATTGGGAGGGGGTACAACTACCAACAATAGAATGATCACTTTGCTATCAGGATGCCTCTCCCTGGTCTTCCAGGATGACTTTACGCACAGTTTTCTGGATCACACGATACCCTACATCGACTGGCTGGAAACAATAAACATAACAGAAATAGATTTTAAAATTCATTGAAGAAAACCTAACGAATAAGTTTTAAGGATAAGGTTTGAAGGAAGGAAATGTGTTCTTTATAAAGGATTCAGAGTTCAAGACACACATTTTGTATCTGGGAAATTTCGAGGGTTTTCAGGGAGTGAAAATGATATTTCACGAGGATTCTTACTTCTACTAAGAAAAACCTACTTGGGCACTTCTACTGCGTACGTCGTCTTGTCTGTATGCCGTCTAGAGGATTCCAGAATCATCTACAAGGAGATGGCCACCCTGCGATTACCTTTGAGTACAAGCTGACTTCCTTGGAACGCAGAGGGTGAAACACCGAGAAACCCATACAAATTGCATTGGCTATTTATCGTTAAACATCAGTCACATAGATCTCACGCCAGATTGTAATTCATCGTGGAACAACGCTAGGAAAAGGGTGAACATTTGCCAACGCCCCCCCCCCCCCCCCCCCCATCCGCGTGTGAGCAATGCCAACTTAGAAACCCAATCGTAAAGACTACTGGGCAAAAAATGACTTGACTTGCTCCTAGAATGGCATTGCCCCGG
>JAAAKL020015451.1:0-11480 GCA_010016065.2 Carybdea cf. marsupialis auct. non (Linnaeus, 1758)
TTCCATTAGGATCGGCGGCATCCTATGAGTTTACCCGGTGTACGTAACCCAATTAGACAAAGGACGATACACCGATACGTTGAGGATTTCTCACATAAATGTCAGTTTAACATTCCTAGTATAAAACTTAATACAAATACCAAACTCACCCAGAAAAGCTAGTGTGTGATAACAAAAATAGTTTATCTTATCACGTTTTAATTTTTAAAAAAATTCAGTCTCCCTTGTTCATCTTTTGTTCTTCCTTTTCAATTCATTGTATGCACTTCAATATTTGTAACGTTTGCAACTATCTCCTATAAGACTTCTAATCATGATATCTGCTAACATCACAAGCTAAGGAGTAAAATTAATTGAACGAAGATATCGTCATGTTTTTTCGCACCATAACTTGGGTGTTTATATTTATTTTTTATCACTTACTTTCCGTTTAATTGCATGACTGCAAATGTCGTGATAGAAGCTTCAATGTGAGCTTCTACCTTTAATCTTTACTGATGTGTGGTAGCTGAACATCTCTTTATGAACTGAAGTAAATTTTACAAAATACTAAACAGTAGAAAATGGGTGCGCAAACACTCACTCTATCTGCTATATATCCAGTATCAAAGTATTTGCAACCGTCCAAAGCTTCGAGTACAACTGTGTTGCTAAATCTGTCTTTTTTGTATAAAAAGCAATTTAATTTATTCGTTTCCAATCTCATTACATTGAAAGACTTGCATTTGTCATGTAGGAAACATTGTGTCAGACATTCATCGTCCGTTGCAACTTCAAAGCTTCCACGAAGTGGAGGATGCGCCATCTTTTTATTTCCATATATTTCGTAAAACAGTGCATTGCTATAACATGTTGAGCGCAGAAAATTGTTAATGCATAAACGTCCATGAATGAAACACGTAAAAGGCAGAACTACAGCAATCCAGGATTTTAGGAGCATATTTTATGAACCATTGGATTGCTACATCGTCAATATTTGAGAAATGAGTTTATTCTAAAACTATAAAATTGACAAGAATATTCTACTGCGGAAAAGGGATAATTATAAAGTTATAATTGATTATTTGGAAATAAGTTCAATCGTCAATAATAAATATTATGAAATGTAGAATTGGACAACCTGTGGAACATAAGATTAGGTAGCGTATAACAATTTACATAAAAGTGTGTTTATTGGTCAGTCTTCATTGGTTTACTTGTTGGTTTATTGTAAGAAAGTGGCACATCTAAACCTTTGCATTAAAATTTATTCAAATGAAAAAAAATGTTTATATAATGGGATCCATATTTCCCTTTGTTGCATAGAAACTGATCATTCTATTCAATCGATTTATCTCAACGTGCAGTGCAAGAATTAACCTAAGCGTGCCTCCTGTGGTCAGACATTTTTTGTATTCTATTTATTTGTACTGAGCTGAAAAGCTTCCATCTATTCCTGTTTACCGTATGTCGAGTGAACTTCTCGTAAAACCATGTAAAAGAGCTCAAAACTGCACGGCTGGCTGCCGACATGTTTGCCTCTTGTTGAATTTTTGGCACGAACAACTAAACTTTCCTGTTCCTTATAACGTCAAAAATTACCTCGTTCCGGAAAATGTTTGGTAAAGCATCACGCATAACTGCGGAAATTGTACGTAAGACCAACACTTACGTGGCAACTTGATTTCTTGAAACAATCAATGAACAAAATATTAACAAAGTTCTGACCAATGGAGGTACACTTTAAGCATAATATCATAAAAGCGTTGTTGCATGAAAATCGTTAGCGCTATTCACAAAGATTGAAGGAAGGAGGAAGGTCACGTTTTTACGAGATGATTGTTTCTCATTTAAATATCTGCTACAGACATTTCCACTTCTAATATGAATGTATAAAATGAGTTACATAGAAAGCGCCTTACGTCCTGTTAATTAACTTGATAATAATAAGAGCATACCGTTATTGAGCACAACTGGTAAAATACACTACGAAAATCACGATCTTAGAATTAATTTTTGCTTTGTTGAGACATTCCCAATCTAGTCAAAGGCAATTTTAGTAACTGAAAATTCACAAACAGAGAACAGCAAGTGGATATATCATATTTCGTATTTATGAATATTTATATAAGAATTGAAATGTGGTCATTCCTGTTCTGAAATTTTAATAAAAGATCATCAAGACCGTAATATCGATAGATGATGGTACACCGGTACCAGTAAATAGCTGCAGAAATCTAAACTTCAAATTATGGTGTGTAAAAGCAGTTAAAAAGGGAATACAACAGTTCATCAATTACGTCATAAACGCTTCCTTATCATTGGTGTAGGTGCTGGTTTGGATTAAGCTACTTGTATTCTTTCTTTTTCGATAACGAGATGTAAACGAAGAAGTATTCCGTTCGATTAGAAAGCGCCCTTAATTATATTAGACTTAAATTTAAAGAAAACTGCAACGTGAGAGAACCAATTAGAGTTCACTATGAACAGATACATCTGAATATATTTTTCTTTTTGAGTATAGCACTTCTTCTTTGCAACAAGGCTTATTGAATTATCTACAGGTGCTACCAATTGATCTGATAGAGGGAGGCGCTTTAGATAACTGCTCGGTTAGCTTCTCTAGTAGGAAATCCACAGCAAATAATGCAATTCCCAATCCACACCTTATTCATATGTTAGCCTGTTTATTATTTTTACATTCTTCTAGAGTAGTTTCAGAAGATCAGTACACTGTTTACGAGAGTCAAATCATTTGAAAAAGACCCTCACGTCTTTTCTTCAATTTATGGCCTTGCTTCAGGCCAGTAGACTCGGTGTTACTTATGAACAGGTAAAAATTTTGGTAGATGTTTATGTCGGCAAATAAGGTTTTACTAGCATGACAAATTGTTGTAATCTTGATGGATATCTCTTAGTCTAAATAACGCTTTGCTTTAGAATGAATGTTTTCCATAACAGTCACCTGTAATAACTGCTTCTTTATAGAGGAGGGGGTTATCAATCTTTTGCTTTCTTATGTGCTATTTTGATGTGTGAATTGTCGTGACGGAAAAAAATTTCATCCTTCAGATTATTATAGATCACTCAACATAGGAAGAAGTTGTTCGTCTTTTAAACCACAATGTTTAACTTGTTTATCATGATAACATAGAATATCAATCACCTTATTAGATATCTTGCACTTTTATCTAATATGTGCCTCCTATTTGGTTCTCCCAAATCACCATAGCAGTAGCTGTTGTATATATGTATCAATAGACATTTTGTCGAGTATTTTTGTTCTTTCTTTTGACAATGCAAAATAAATGGTCTGACATCAGAAGCAGCACCATGTGGCCATAGTCCTAGATTTCTCTCCCACTAGCCTCAATGATCAAACGTTAAATTTTCTCAAACTCTTAGGAAAGTGTGGGTGTGGAAATTGAAGAAGTTGATGGCCATGACCACTCCCATTGCCTGATCTTCTTATCAGTCGACTGCACTATCTTCATGACAGAGCCGGAAACTAAGGCAAGACGACCACACGTTTTTCAATCCAGAAGAGGAGAGTTCCTTTTTGTAGCGATGGTTACTTTCTTTACCGTAAAAACATTGCAAACAGTCTTCAAAATTCTCTTCCAAATTCTTTCCCAATGTACTCACTAGCATATAGATAATATCAGATCTTCACATGGTGGATGTCTTCAACATTATTTTGAGTTCTTGAGGCAAACTCCTACAATATATTTTAACAGTACCAATATCATTACTAAGATTCGAAATTATAGCGCGAAACGATTTGATTGGATGAGACATGTGGACGTACTTGGAAACTAAAACAAACTGACATCTATTACAAACCCTTGCTTGGGCATTATCATTATTGTTGACTGTACAGTTTGCAGTTGGTTAATTAATTATCAGGTTTTCTATAAGAAACTTACAGCCCAGCATTTGTGTTCCCAATCACCCTTTACGACTCTGGACTTCCACAAGAACAATCCTAGTAAGTCATGGGAAATGCCAAGTTGTAGACGATTCTGCATGAAGAACGTTACACGTGCCAAGGCAATGATAGACCTTCCTGCCACTAGAAAGCCAACAACAAGTAATGTTGGTGGGCTATTGCTGGTTTTATTACGTCGTCACCATTACCTTCTATTAAAGTTAGTAAGAAATAGATTGATCTCCATAACTTGTTGTCATCTAAACTTTTCCATGTTATTCAAGCCTTTGTCTCTTTTCCATATGGTCTCTTGAGCTCATCATGTCACACGCTTCATAACAACAAAACATTTTATATCAGAAGTCACTGAGCAGAAGCGTGCCGATATTGCTTACGTTCAAATTTGCAAAATTACGCAAAATAACGCAGCTACTTTACTAATACACTGTTGTTTAAAGTCAGAATTTCATTTTCATTTTGCTTCTACCCATTTTGTTGACATTTACTTTCTTGTGATGTCATTATTTTACGTGCACAGCATCTAAATACTATCTACTTCTGCCTGATTTGTCCCAACAAATTATTCCAGCCTACTATTTAAGATCACACACAGATGATTTCACCTACTTACTATCAGCTTCTACCTAGCTACACTCACCTATTATCTACCTCTAACTATCTACTGCCTACTTTCAGCCAACTACCCTTATCCACCTACTTACCCTTAGCTACTATCTACTGTTGCCTTACTACACATACCAACTATCTACTAACTATCTACTGCCTAACTTCAGCCAAATACCCTTATCCACCTACTACCTACTTCCACCTGCTTACCCTTAGCTACTATCTACTTCTTCCTTACTACACACACCTACTATTTAACTCTAACTATCTACTGCCTAACTTCAGCCAACTACCCCTATCCACCTACTATCTACTTCCACCTGCTTACCCGTAGCTACTATCTAACTCTACCTGACTACCTCTACCCCTTTAATATCTACTCGTACCTAACTAACCCTATTTGACAACCTACCTACCATACACTTCTCCCTACTTACCCCTACCAACACCTGTTTGGTTTGTATTGATTACTTCTGTTCTTTTTCAGGTTACGTACAAGCCTATTGTTGCGGCTGATTGTTCGATGGTATGTTTCTCAGCATGCGAAGATTGTCCGCTAAAAATTCCAGATCATCTGCCTCATCAGAGTCCCTACCTATTTCCACCTACTATCTAATTCTATCTAACTACACCTATTTACTATCTAAGCAAACTACCCAACCCACCACTACTTCTACCTACCGCCTTACTACTTCTATCTATCACCCAACTACTTCTACCTACTACCCAACTACTTCTATCTATCACCCAACAACTTCTACCTACTACCCAACTACTTTCACCTATCACCCGACTACCACTAGTACCACCCGATTACAACTACCTACCCAGCTACCACTACCTACCCCTGCCTACCCCTGCCTACTGCCACTACCTCTACCAACTGCCACCCAACTACCCCTACCTACTACCCACCCAAGTACTTCTACCTACCACCCAACTACTTCTACCTACCACCCAACTACTTCTACCTACCACCCAACTACCCTGCTACTACTACCTACCCAACTACCCCTGCCTACCCAACTACCACTACCTACCTACCTACCACCCACCCAACTACTGCTACCTACCACTACTTCTACCTTTCACCCGACTACCCGTACTTACTACCAACCCAACTATCCCTGCCTACTACCCACCCAACCATCCGTGCCTACTTACCACCTAACTACCCCTGCCTACTACCCATTCAAAGACCCCTACCAACTACCCCTATCTACTAGCCACCCAACTACACTTGCCTACCACCGACCTACATCTACGTACTACCAACCCAACTGTCCTTACATACCACCTACTTATTACCAACTTAACTATCCCTAGCTAACAACCGCTATCTACTACCTACCTACCGAACTAACCCTATCTACTACCTAACTACCCCTTACTGCTAACCAATCCCTATATTTTACTTAAGAACCCCAATCTATTACCTACTTCAGCCTAACTATCGCTATCTACTATCTAACTACCCGTACCTCCTACCTACCAGTCTTCCCTATTCACCCAACTTTCTTCCTGTTTTTTACATTTGACGGATTTTCACTGGCAACTTTATGATATAAATAAAAACTAGGCTTCGTAGAGCTTATCATTTTGCAAACAAAGTATTCGTGGGTAAATGAGCTCAGATCGTTATCGAAATATGACTTCCCTTAGTGCTATCAACAATAGCCTTTTACAAATAGAGCCTTAGAACTTTTGGTAAACTTTTTTTTATTAATAGATGCCAGTGAAAATCCGTAACTAGTGTCGATTTCTTCTTTTGTTGCTATTCTTCACAACTTTCCGCGACAACGCCACATCGCTTATTGCTGCGAATCTACATGCTTCAACGCGAGAAAGCATAAAGGCAGACAAAAGATATGAGTAGTGGAGTTTATTGAAAAAGAAAAAAAGCAACAGTAACAAAGAACATGAGAAGAAGCACGAGTTAGAACTTATATTGCGCACCTTTGAACTATCTTGATCTAGCCCTTAAATTCGCCATTTTAGGATAACGAGGGAAAAAATACAAGCGATCTCCCAACCTGGGAGAAGATGAACATTTCACATCTTAGGCTCAAATCTTAACGGTACACAGTGTATAATCAGGTACAGTAATATCACTTGGTAGCCTACGTTGCAATAAAACATACTGTAATTTTTTGTATGCAAATAAGGTAATAGGGACAAACAGAATCATCGAGTCTTAATGTACCAGACACAATTTCCAAAGTACTAACACTTAGTCTCTAAGTACTTGTTTCAGGCGACTAGTATGGTCCTTTGTACAAAATGTATAAAATAACAGGGTTGAGTTTAATGACCTGTTTCAGTTCTCAAATATGTTTTGATGAACTGCTGAACAAGGGTAATAGGTTGATGCCTAAAGATTTCAAAACAACAGTTAACAAGTGTCCAAAATCGAGCCTTAAATAACGAAAGATGACCGTTATCTGAATAATATGTAGTCCTTAATCGTCCTCCGTATGATATCAAACTAGCGACCGTCCTCCGTATGATATCAAACTAGCGACCGTCCTCTGGATGATATGAAACACTGGTCGTCGTCTGGATGTTATGAAACTGCATGGCGTCCTCTGGATGGTGTAAAACCAATGGTCGTCGTCTGGATGATATGAAATCGCTGGTCGTCGTCTAGATGATGTGAAATCGCTGGTCTTCTTCTGGGTGATATGGAACCAAGATCGCCTCCTGTGGAATCCTGTCAATCTGTTCGATATTGCCATCAATCTTTCTTATCGCATGAAATGAGGTTGAACAGCCTTCCGTCGTAGAATACAATTTATATAGTGGTGAATGTTCTCGCACTTGCGAAAGAAACTACTCAGCATCTGTTCTTTTACCAGTTACTAAAGTGGAAAGAATTATAGGTACCCAATCGATCACTGATATCTGATAGTCAATGTGACGATGAAGGTTTTCTTTTGCAAACACCGAGCTATGATTAGCTTCATACTTTGAGTAGTGTTAAACTTTCCATTTGCTGCAGTAACCTCGAAGAATTCTGCATACGGAAATTGAGTTTCTGGATGGTTAAGACTTCATTTTCATTGTCTCTCAAGCACAAATCTCATCAAACATGCAACTCCATCCATCACTAGTTGTACTTCCCCAACGTATGAGCACTGTATTTATCGAACAAAGATTTCGTATGTTCATTAACCAATCAGCGCTAAATCATTCCCGCCTTGTACTTAGTCTCTTTATTTAAATACCTTTTAGCTTGCTACCGTTGTCAGGGCATTTCTATAGGTGATAAAGGCCACTGATCCTGCAATTTTGCACAGCAGTTAAAGGGACTAGGCACACGGCGGGAATAAGGAAACAAGCTGATTGGATGTTCAGTGAAGAGGACATATTCTATTGTAGACCAAGTCATTGATCTACTAGTTTCTCGTGGAAGGCAGGTGAGTGCACATTGACGTTTGGAAATCTCTGACAAGTCGTTTTAGGGAATACTGACATCGCGAGAAGACTTTGGTGTTGCTATCGTACAGTTTCAAATAAATCACGAGATGTTTAAAATGTATTTCAACACGGAGGAACGACATCAATTTAACATTATCCTTTACAGTATTAAGGAGTTCTTCAAATCCATAGTGTATTGTTGATATCCAATGGCTTTCTTTCTTGAAGTACTAACATCGTGCCTTGGTTGATTTCTGCACCGATATAAAACAAAGCATTCATCTTTTTAGTTGAAAGCCTGTCAGTTTTCAGAAATGAAGGAATTGCGACGATAGACCTACAAGACCACGATTGCAGTGACGCGTTTCATTGGCGAATGGATAGGAATCTGCTCCTGTACACCTAGAGGACGACGTCCATGAAGAAACAACGCTACTTGTTTTCTTAACGAGAAAGGACCTCGCTATACGAAGCTTCGACAGTAGTCTAGACTTTAAACGCATGAGATTGCATCTTTGAGAACTTATTAAAATTCTTTCGATAGGGACAAAGATATTTCATTTAGTTCATCTAGGAGGGATTAAATGATTTTGGCATTGTGTGTTTTATACCCAAAATTTGCAGAAGAGTGATGTATGGCTTTAAAGTTTACTGCCATTAAATTACCAACCATTAATGTTCCTAAAGGTGAACTATCACCCCTGGGGATTGTTTAAACCCACCTACTGGTGTGAGGTCCTATTTTGAGGCACCCTTAACCAAACCCTACATTTCCCATGCAGACTGCTGCATATATCACTCTTCCAAGCATTCGATAATAGCAACAGTTGCTTTCTCCTTATAATCTACATTTCAAATCAACGAGACATTCCCATTATCATTCTTCTTGATTCATCGTCAGGTGACGTTTATGTATGTAATGATATATTTTAGATTTTGTGAGTTTTGTTATCAAAGATCGAATTCTCCCAAGATGGGAGGAAGGTTATGCTCAGAGGTCATATATCTCGCGCATTAGGCAACATAAAAAGGTGCGCAACTTAAGATTTTCCCCTTACTCACTTCTATTAATTTCTCATTAACTTTTTCTTCTACTCCGTATTCTTTAGTATTCTTTTTTTGACTTGTAATTCCCTTTTTTGATGTCTTTTTATGCCTATCTATAGCACATAACTCTTAATCATTTGATCTTTCTTTAATTATCTTCTTTCATATACTTAAGACTTTTCCTAATTTTCCCCCTTTTACCTCAAATTCTCACTTATCTGCGCCGCAGATTCAGCATTACAGAGCGATAGATGTTTTAGGTCTAAATAATATCGACAGCAGGTTCAAACACTCCCTTTGATCAAAAAATGTTTTGTCTTTCAGCAGTGAATGTTGATTGCCATAGGATGCTATTACTGCTACACCTCAAACAAACTACAACAGGGTGAAGGAAGTGTAAAAAGTATTTCCTGGTGCACTATCGGGTTGCATTGCAAATATTTCTTGCTTTTCGTTCAAACATGCATTATGCAACAATTTATTTGTCTTGAAAAAGTTTAGAATGCGCCCGATATTAAATTTTAACCGAAAGTTTTTACACTTGAAATCTTTGGAAAAAATTGTTGATTATATCAAATACTTCACTATAAAAGCTTTTGTTAAAAAAATGGCACATTATACAATCTGTTTTTATTAAAAAGTGATGCAAAAGTAGATAGTGAACAGGTCAAGCTACGAACTAAAAAGTGTTGCAAATTGATTGCGTTCGTCAGAAAAGTCGATAGAATAAGAGCACTAGTACGCTGAGAAAAGGACATGTTGAGATATACAGACGCAGCGTAGTCGTAGAAAGATAATGAACGTTCATAGAGTGTTCTGGAGAACAAAAATTTAGCGCATTATGGTATAGAAGTAATAATGTACACGCTAAAATATTTAGTAGGGGGACGCAATAGAGGTATGTTAGCAGTGGCATTAACATAGGAGGCAGCTAACAGTTATACTTATACTAGGTGTATACATAGGTTGGTGGACTTACGTAAGGTAACGCTTGGTACGCTAGTTAGCTAAGTAGGCGCAGGGAGATGGGCGGATAGATAAAGAGGTTAGTGACCAGTGGTAGGTAGGTCGAGGCAGGAAGCTAGATGTAGGTACAGTGGGGCAGGTAGATAGGTTGATGTGGGTTGACAGGTAGATGGGTGTTAGGTAGGGGTAGATAGGAAAGTAGGCGAAGGTTAATGTAATAATATCAGCATGTATCAGAATAATATCAAAATTTGAGGAATTGGAGAACGTGAAAGTCACCAAACTCAAGTACTCGCATTGCATGCTACTCAAACATTTCAACAATGGTTAGATTGTCCGAGATATAATGGGGGACTGATGTCTCTATCACAAAACTAAGTGTTCTGTTTTTGACCATTGATATGCACTGAATTAATCATGGAACTTTAAGTTGTACCATATATTCTCGGAATAGATGAAAAGCACAGAAATTGAAACCGGGAGGCAGGCTTGCTTTATGGTTCACTATTCCAGCAACACCTAAAAGGAGATATTAAACAGAATTCTTGGTATACTTTCGCTGGATTTCGGTTCCTCCGAGGCAATTTTTACACCTCGGTTACGTTTTTACATGCTTGTGACCTTAAGCTTGAGAATTGTTTTGGAGTAGGCACAGATGGGTGCAATTTTCTGTGTGGGTAAATAATTTTTTGATCTCCCGGTTCCTTGACGTAAACCTAACATTGTCCATATCAAATTCACTTGCCATCCAATGCAAGTATTCTCATCCTACACTTAACCACCAAATATTGAAATTATGACTTCAGAAAGTTATGCATCGTTTCTCCAATGGTCTCGCACTGATGATAGATACCAAGAAATGTATTGGGTTAACGTTGCTCATCATAAAGACGCATCGGGGGAAATATGACTTTCGGTAATTTGGATTGTTTGTGCTAAGTTTATTGTCCTTGATACTCTGTAAAAATAATGCTTTAAAGAACACCTTATATGATGGCATAAGGCACTTAACTCTTCCCCTAAAAACCGTTATAACTTCACATGCAGATACCTTGATAATAACTAACCTACACATAAAAATATTTCCCTTTGGAAACAGATGCACAGTACTTTGTGCCCAGCATGTTCGCCTATTCAGCCCTTGCAGCATGCAGTATCTGGAAACTCTGTAATACAATACAGTTGGAGTCATAATTGAACCTAATTTAAGGTTTTGTACGCGATTCCATATCAGAAGTGGGTATCTACTGTGAACGTGCTGGTTACCGCTCGATATCCATCTTCATAAGCAATGGCTACGACCTGATATGATTTTTAAGAAATCAAACTATTTTTCTGTTTGTTGTGATCGTATTCAAAGTGTCATGGTACTGCCTTAATTTGACTTGTCTGGGCAACAGCACCATATAATCTGGATTCTTCTAGAAAATTCTTTACTTTTCCAGAACATTCTATAATCTTCCAGAACATTCTATAACCTTCTAGAACATTCTAGAATGTTCTGTCAGGTTCTATA
>JAAAKL020015452.1:0-11480 GCA_010016065.2 Carybdea cf. marsupialis auct. non (Linnaeus, 1758)
TAAGTTTTACTGATTTCTTCCTATCTCAATTCTGACGATTTTGTACTCTGAGGAGTGTCAGACGAAAAAAGCTTTTCTGTACTGAAATGTTTTCGCTATTTTGTGCACTTATTGTTTTGTAGCACCAACAAACTATTAGAATCCATTTAATGAGCACCTCATACTCTGTTGAAATAGGTTACTTCCATTGATATGATATACTACACTTGAAAGCCAGCACGTTCTCCAAATTAAGATTTCAACATACCAAGGAAGAGTACATTATAAATGGGATAATGAAGATATTAAATGGTGAAGATGATCATAGGCACTGCTTTCTACAAACCTCGGGTTTTGGAAGTATTGTGTCGAGAATTCTGTGTGTATCTATCACTAGATTGTCAATTAGCTTAGATTGGACTTAAGTCCCTCGTTGTGGTGCACAGTACTCAACAGCCGAATAGCAGAATGCTAAGGAATAAATGCATAAAGATCGGCCTGGGTGTACCTGCCAGCATCTACAAAAGGCTATTTATTGTTCGTAGCTTTCTATCTATTCTCTGTAGTTAATTCATGTACATCAAACGTCCTGTTAAGGGACACGCCTATATATCTCTAATTGTGACCTGGTTTAATTATTGATTATTTGGGCTTTAAATTCCACTCTGTTTTCAGCATGGTGTAAAAGAAAGGTGCTTACAACAAAGTATTTTGGTACTCGGGTTCAAATACCATGTTGAGCAGAATTCAGATACCTTTTCCCGTTAGCAGGGAGGGAACTATTTTCTTCTGTATGTATTGTAGCTTGAGTGACATAGCAGATGTCATTAGCGTAGATCAAGATTTATGATACACATAAATATGAAAAGTTGGTAAATTACTTGTTAGTTGCAATGATTAAGTAAGTCCCATGGGATGAAGCATGGGTGAGTCAGAGGATACTGGCCTCTTTGTGGCCGAGAAATTTTAAAGCGAGGCTAAACTGAGGAATGTTCAAGCGAGCAGGATGGTTTGGAACAGTAACATATTGTATCGTAGGCAGTTGCCTTTGTAAGCCGCTAACATTAGATTTTCTGTGTTTACTTTTGGAGGAAACCAACTTGGTCTACAGTGGTTACTCTTTCAGTAATTTGTTTTATTCCATTCAGCAGCAGTATTTCAAATAGTTCGGAAGTCGGGCTAGAAGTTGCAGTGTAGCTCACATCTTAACCATGGTTTGGAAAGCCAAAATTTTTGTCTTGCACCAATATTGCTTTTTTTTCGTAGAAATTTTCTTCCCACGAAATGATTGGGCCTACGCCATTTTTTTGGCTTTAAAATTTAACTTTAGTAGCAATTCTGGAAAAATATTGTCACTTCCAGCAGCTTTTCCGCATCTCAGATATTGTTAAGAGTTTGTACTGTTTCAGATTCATCAGAAGAACCTGTGTGAACCGCCGCGTATAGTTGGCGGGCGTACCAAAAATTGATCAGCTACATCTATATTTGCGGTTTTCCTGTCGTCATTTAGCTATTTAACCGCTTTGGTGAGATGGAAGAGGTTGAAGACTTTTTCATGAAGCACTAGGACGGTAAAAACAGGGTGATGATGTCATAGCTGTTAATCACAAATAAAGGGATTGATGTCAGATGGACTGAGGGCTGTATACATACCCAGTGAACTCTGAACACAAAGGTTCAAATCCACTGACGACCTCGACGGGTCACTGTGACCAGGCGCCTTTCTGTTCATATTCGGGGAAGCTGTTCTCTAACTATCAGGCCACGTGATGATAATCCCCTAGTAAGGAACCCATACTCACCATATTGACTTGCAGCTGTGATTTGTGGGGATTCAGTGAGTCGCCAAAAAGCCAAAACAGCAGAGACAAAAACGATCGCATCTATTCATAACAAAGATAAAACTCTTCTTTGACAATGTTTAATAGCATAAAAGATCATTTGCAGATGAATGCTAAGTGGCAAATTTAAAGTGTTTCATTTACTTTCGGATGTAGTTTTTATGAGCACCGATATCATTAGGTGCGTTGCAGAAATGTTTTATACAGGTTAATCTTGATTCATAGTACAAAATCCGCTAGTTTTAAAAGACCTTAAATGCGTTCACGGGGATCCAGCCACGTTGTGCTAATAGGTTTGGTAGAAAGAAGGTCCTTGGTGTTATCGTTATGTCACCAAAGGGGTTCTCATTTTCAACGCGAGAAATAGAGTCACGACGGAGCCGTAGGTCTGTCCAAATGATCATATCTACCCTTAAGCAATTATAGAATGTATTTTATGATTAGTTCTATTTACAGTCATATGTTATGCTCAACGTAGGATGTCTAGTATCAGCCTCGTTTGGCAACACGATGAAACGAACAATGAAATATTATGATAAGGTTAGAGAGGCAGAAGTCACAATCATATCTGCTATGACCCTTGAGTGCTACATGCTTCTTCTGAGTTATCATCCCTGGACGATTTTTGTTAAGAATAAGTTCCCCTTCTCCTCGTGAAAGTCATTTTACAGTGCACTTCCATCCATTTCCCGTCATCACATTGTTATGAAATAGTAGAGGTGTTAACACAAATCAAGATAGCAAAGAGACTTTTCCTTTACCAACTTTCTAAATTTAAAGTGGTTGAAATGAGTGTAACGATGTTTAAAATCTCAGTACGATAGATGTATAGGACCGGACTACGATGATAAATCTCTTGAGTCAAAAAGTATTTTACGATCAGCTAGGAATCAATAAAATGCTGTATTTTTGGTATTGATATCTATCTGAACCACAAATACCGAATAGTCGAGTATGTGTCTACTTATACAAACTTTATTGAAATGATCTATATTAAGAGAGAAAGAAAGAAGGAGGGCGAGCGGGTGGATATATTGATTTTGATTACGATATGATGACCTGAGTGTACAAAAGTTGTAAAAATACTTGTGTATGTGATATCAACAGTAATGTTAAGTAGGTCTATTTAGAACTTTCAAAGATAAGAAAATAGAGAGTAGCCATTGCTTCGAGGACCTGTGGTAATCATGCCTAGGCATCTCTCACCTATCTATAAATTCTTCCGTCCTGTTAAATAAATAAGTTCTTAATACGTCTGTAAGAATCAGGTGATACAACTAAGCCTTAAGACCCTAATGGTTTTTTTGTGTAATGTTATCCTTCAAAGGACGTTAGAACTCCAGTTAACCAACACGGCGTGGCAGTCATCTCTTGGAACTATTGATTCTTAGCTTTTCCAATATCAAACTTACAGGTAAAACTTTTACATATTAGTGATATGTAATTTAGGACAGGGAAACTTTTGCTATTTTACTTTCCGGATCACTTATTCCCTTGCCTATGCCAGCTCTCATGGCCATTTGCTGGCAAAATATTTTGGTAACTAGAAGTTCAACGGAAAAACTTATGAAGATGATTGGGGTGTGATGAGTTAGAATCATTTACACCATTCGTTTCAGATTTCTTGATATGTCTAGGTAACTAAAATGAGGACTTATAATTATTATTATTATTATTATCATTATCATTATTATTATTATTATTATCGAGAAGTGGTTGTCAAAAAAAATTATGAATCATATCGCCCTTAACTTTTCGAGTTGATAATCCCTCAAGGCGAACTGGTGACTTGATGAGCAAGAATGTTTAAGGCTTTCATCTTTTTATCCTAAAGCAAACATTTTATAGCTTCTACAGTAGTTCATGACTAGATGAGCCACTCTTGAGCAATAGATGTTATCATCTTCTGAGGATTGGTACTTTTCGTATTGTCTGACGTGCTAACCGCCCCCGTTGCTTTTATCTAGACATTTTTTGTGTTGCTGTTACCAGGTCGGGTCAACCAGTTTGGGCGGTTGAAAACATAAAAAGCTTATGGTCATTTTTTGTTGGAGGTCTGGGTTCCATTGCGTGTTGTTTCTGTAGATTTGCAAACTACTCCACTATTAAAATTCTCCATTTTGGAATTCTCTCCTGTATATATCGCGTATACATACAGAATGTTGTCAGAAGTTGGCACTTAGTAGGCCTGAAGGTTTTAAAGTGACAGGAATCCAGTAGTATGAAGATTTAGGTAGCGGATTCACTGGCTTTTTGGGAAGGATAAGCTCTAACAGTGGTCACTTAGTTGCTTATTTTTTAACACTCATTTCCAAGGCGTATTCAGTGTTTTGATGCTGCCTGCACTTGTTCATTCGATTCAGCTTTAGAGCCTGGTTTTATCAAATGCATCGGAGAACAAAGGACCACAATATATATAAGAACTATTACTTATAAGTGTTAAGGAGATGAGGAGGTAGGCTTATCTGCATTTTTGGTGATACTGTCGGTGCAAATTATGTCTGGAAGGCCGGTTCTTTCAACGGTCAATGAAAACACCGATGGCCGACATTCGCATTCCCATCATGGTCATGGCCATTCTCGGGCTAAGGTAAGAAAGTTACGAAAATGATCATCATCAATGTGTAGATTGGGGCTGTTTTTCTTGATTTTACGCCGTAGAAGTTAAATCTTGTCTTGAAAACTTGGAATCTTTTTGTGAGTTTTCTTGTTGCATATGAAGTCTTATGTACACATCCCAATCGCCAAGACGTGATTTAGAATCATGTACATGACCAAGAATTCAGAAGCGAATGAACTTTTGCCGCTTTGCGCCAGTATGTAACCTTTGATTATAGAGGTAATGTTTTATTTTGTCAGTGTATTCGTTGCCCAGATAGTATCAACGATTATGGAATGAAAAGCGTTTGGAAGGGAAGGTCGAGGTGATGACTGAAGCACTGTTATTAAGTCAGGGGTAGGCGATGATGCAGCAGTGGATGAGAAAAGATGGATGAGGGCCCATGCCCATCTGCATTAGTTTTCTAGCTTATAACAGTGGCATTGGCTTTTAGGCAAAGTTGATAGGGAACTTCGTGGCTACCAGAATATAGATTTAGCTCTTTCTGCTTTTGTTGTCTTAGGATTTTACAGTGATTGTGCTTTTTATTCATCCTCAATAACGTTATACTGAAACAATCAAATGTGGTCATATTATACAACGTGTTTGTTTGCCAGAGCGAAGATACTCATACTTCCAGTCACTCCTCGTCCAAATCAGGGCGAACCCGAGCCTCCACAGCAAGTGACGATGTCTACATCGGGAAATACAAGTTGATCAAAACCATTGGGAAAGGAAATTTCGCCAAGGTTAAACTGGCCAAGCATCTTCCCACAGGACGAGAGGTAGGGCCATTCATCTTCTCGATTCACAAACGGGGATGTATTGGGAAGGTTCTCTTTATCGACAGGGCTCTTTTTTAGTCGCAAATTGATGCTAGGAATAGATCTGCCTCGAGTCTTACTAAAACGGCTTCATCAGGTTTCGTGACGCGGCTGTCATACGATTGTTTTGTAGTGTTAAGTTTACCGAACAAGTTTCCATGAACTCTTTGAGTGAGAAATTTCCTGATGGTCTGTATTGCAGGCGACAAGCCTTTTCAACACCATAGTAGATATAGGTGTTGCTGAGGATCTTATGAAGGGTCGAAGGCCTTGATGACTTGACCTACTGTTAGTAGTGGGATCGATTATTGTTATGCCCTGTTAGCAATCGCATGTTTCGTAATTTTCGTACCCATTTGTTAGGACAACTCTTGCTATTTTGTTCACGGCGAGCCAGTCAGATTGTTAGGGAAGCAAACAGCATGCAGGCCTGAATCAGATGTAACGTAACGTGTGGTGGTAGTAGTTTCAATGTAACCACAGCCCCTGATTTACCACGAGACCTTCCCAAGGAGAAAATTGATTTTACATGCTACCGTATCCCTACCGTCCTTTCTTGCCGGGCCTGTACCATATGGTTAAAGAACAGTGGCGGTGCCATCAAGAATAACCGATCGCGTCTTGTTTAGACCAGACCTTTTCTCCATCCATCCAGGTAGAGGAAGTCTACCCAGTTTGTACAGGGCGTTGATTATATAGGTAGATTCCACTATGGCACGAGATTCGAGGGCCCTCGCAATCACTGGAGTTATTGTTAAGTCCAAGGATTGCATTAAGGTGTTCCATCTTATTCTGTGAAGTCGTGTATGTGGTATTGTATACCCTTTTGAAAACCGCAGTCGGGTATTAAGACATTTTTTTGTTGCTGAATTCCTAAGGCCGGAGTAGACCATAGAGTTTGATCTGCCTTTCCGTCAGCTGTATTGTTTGGTTACGACCAAGGAGGGAATAAGGTACAAGGCAGCTAATCTCCGAACTCATGATTGAATAAATAACTACCCATGTCGATTTAGCAAAGAAATGTTGTCATTAAGAGCATCATAATTAGAGGAGATTTAAGATGGTACAACTGGGTATGCATCGTTATAAGCTAACTGAGGTAGTTCTGAGGTAATTGGAGCCATGTTGACCTTATGTGTTGAGGTAAGGGATAAGTTGAGTCGGAAAAGAAGGGTTGCTGATTGTGTGATATATTTAATTGTTTGTTTCCATTTTTTGACTTATTTTTTATGAACTTGAAGGCCACATTGTTCAAGAAATTTATTATCAGCTACTGATTTTACTCGGACCCACTTAATTTTGGCGAATGTAAATCTAGGGGAAAATATATTTTAATGTTTATAAGACATATGGAGGAAGTTTCTTCTGTAAGCCTTGAATAGTAAGTGTTTTGATTATATTTAATGTTACTACTGAACTAGCTGCAGAACCTGGTAATATCTACATAAAGTTGTAATGTTGTAAGACAAAGCAACAAGTAGACTTTTCCAAGGCCAGAGACAATGTCTTGATCCCAGAGTAACACCTTGACTACATCAATGAAATTTGGCATGTATGCTAAGCAGATTTTGGGTAGGGACATGACATGACATTTATGTAAAGATGTGTATTTCGTAGATACAAAGCTGTAGATAGCGTACATGTTATAAAATTATCAAATTTGATCTGCATCTATTCTAATTTTTATATATTATACTGTCATCATGCATTATCAGTAGGTCTTCTTCTGGCAATGGTAATATGTAGATTTGGTTCACTTAAACACAAACACTTGTAGCATTTTGTATAACAATAGGACTATATATTGTATAGTTAATGTGAAATATGAACCTCTTCAAAGTGTTGACTCTGGTTACTATCATTGGTCTTTGTGCTAGTACAGTTCTGCAGTGATCCGTTTGATTGTCTAATTTGTGAAGGGTTTAAGTAATGTTATTTTACCTAGAACAGGTAGTAAAAATGTAATAAATAAGAGTGAAAAGAAAGTAGATATTATGGCAGAAAATTTTATATTCCAGTAGTTCAATAAGATAAATTTAGCATTGAAGTCGATGTAAAGTTGATAGTTGTGTGGCAAAATGTAGTACATCTTTCAAGGCATTTAGCTAGAATTGTAGACAAATTATTGTGGATCTGTTTTCCCCTATTTAAGTACGAAAATAACTAGAGAACACAGGGATTGAAGTCTTTCCTTCCAAATTTGTGTAGTGATTTTTCAAGTTTTAAAAAAATTAACCCCCTCTGCTTAATCTTCATAAGCTAGTATTGACTCAGGATTTATTGCTTCTGCCAAGAGACTTTTTCAATGATGAAATTATTTAGGGCTGGGGGTGGCCTTCAAATTTTTGGAAATATTAATGTGGTGTTTTCTATTGGAGTATAACCAGATATTTTTTGACAAGAGAGTGTAGGGTGTTTTCATTAGATTCGTTAGTTGATATTGTATTGTGATGTATAGCAGATCTCAGTTGCAAGACAGCTTATTTTGTTCAGCAAATTTCAGAAGATGTTACCTTTGGGTTTGTTTTATTTTTTGGATATCAGAAAGATAGCTAAAGCCTTTGAAAGCTCCTTCCCTTTTTTTGCTGGTGTAACCAAAGAAGTCAGATGGTACTGCCTTTGTCTGTGTGTTTTTTTATATTGTTAAAGATGTAACAGTTGCCATACCATGATAGCTTTTCAACCAATAATCAAAACATTTAGCAATTACCATTGTATAAATTGATGTGGAAAGACTGGGTATTTCCGTATTGTAGGACCTATAAACAGTGATGCTCCTCTATGAGAGGATTTTGTAGGAGAACCAAAGATTGTGTAATTGAATCTGTTACAGCTAATCAGAGGAAGTGCTTTGTCTAAGTTCATTGGTTAAAAATTGAGACATGTTATGGAAATATCAGGAACCTGTTACAACCTGAAAGATGTGAAATGAATATATGATGAAAAGAACAACAATCCAAACACCGTTTGCATCAACAGAGTTCCAGACACACTCAATGCTCTAAAATGTACTGCTTGGTTTTATGATGCATGATAAGAACAAAATGATAACATGTAATAAACAGTTTTATCATATCTGTGGTTTTGCAAGATTTCTGGTAGCATATTGATTGTTACTTGCCAGTTGTAAGTTAGGGATAGGTGGTATCATCTCTTCTGTGTAAAAATGTGAATCTCATGTTTTTCTGTTGCTGTATAACCAAGGAGGGGAAGGTGTAGCTTAACCAGACTTTGTGAAATGTCAGACCATTTAACAGCAGTCAAGATAAGACTAGGTATGATATTTGTGGGGAAAAGGACCACCATGGAATTAAGAAAGGAAAACAGAAAGTAAATATGCTACATGGGGGATATGTTTATAAGAAGTGGTGGGTTATTACTACCTTCAACTTACAGTGAGCAAGTTTTAAGGTATATAAAGATATTTAATAACAGTAGTTGATGTTAAGACAATACATTAATGGTTGGTGGTATGATCAGGAATGGGAACCATCCACTGCTGGCTTCAGCTAAGAAGTCTGACAAACATATCATATTTTTTTGTTTCTAAATATTCTGACACTTGTCGACTCAAATTATGTCATTTGATGGTAGATATTTGTTATATTTTGAATTGTTGTCTTTTGTGGAGTTACGTTTTGAGAGATCCTTGTCCCATCTTTAGGCTGTTGGACTCAGGACTCTTTTGCTAGCTCTTTTGCAGTCAAAGGTGTGATCACTTTCCCAGCAGTGTTCTGCAATCTTCTGACTCTTTGCTTCTCCTCCTTCAACTGCTTTTTGTGTTTTTTCTCTCTAACTCACCAATTTTGCTGGAAAATCTTGGCATCTTAGTCTATAAATAATGTTGTTGGTATCTCCTGCTGATAGAGAGTCCTTGGTTTTAGAAAATGTCTTGCAAAAGGTGGGGGCTGTGAAGAAGGAGCATCAGATTTTGTGTTGCTTGAGAATTCTTTTGATGGCTTCACTTGTGTTGTTGATGTAAGGAAGGAATTGCTTTAGGGGGTCTGTATCTTGCTCATGGTTCGGTTTGGTCTTTCTCCATAAGGCTTCTTTGATGTCATTTGCTCTCTATCCATTAGGCAAGAACGTTTTTCAGATGTTCCTCCTCTGTAAGGAGGAAGGTAGTATCAGTTATCTTTTTTGCTCTTCCGAATAGTGTGGTGGTGACACTGTTGCAGGCTGAGGTTGGGTGTTGTGATGTGTTGTTTAGGTATTGGTCAGTGGGGATTGGTTTTTATAGATCTTGACAGAAATGAAGCTACTTGTATCTCTGACAAGAAGGATGTGTCTATGAAGGGTAGTTTGTGATCTTCTTTTTCTTGAGTAAATTGGATGTTTGGGTGAAGGCTGTTGATGTGTTCAAGAAAGGTTGGCAGATTGGACTTCTTAATGACAGCAAAGACATCATCGACATATCTTTCCCCAAAAGAGGGTTTTCCATGTGCACTGTAGTTTCAAAGGCTTACTTGAAGATTACAGTGATGACAGAGGATGTAGGAGCTCCCATTGGCACACCATTTGTTTCAGTGTAGGTTTCGTTATTGAAAGGGAAACAGATGTTGTGAAGGAGATTTTTGAGGATATTAATGATGTCAGAGGGTAGTGATTAAATTGTGGTTGTAAGGGATGTGTTGTTACCAAGTAAGTCTTGGATGATAAGCTGTGTATTTGTGGCTCGGGTACTGATGTATAGCGAGGTGACATCAGAGGAGACCATTATTTTGTTTGGTTTCACTCTGTCTTTTGATGAAGGCTGCAAAGTCAGCTGAGTTGTTGCAGTGGTGTGTCTTGGAATCTGCATATGGTGAAAGAAGATCAGTTGCAAAACACGAGAGTGGATGTAGAGGGCTGGCCGAGTATGAAAGTATTGGTTGTATTGGCACATTGGGTTTGTGTACTTTGGGTAGTCCATAGAAACATGAAATGGAAGAATCCTTGGGTTTAATTTTGAAGGACATGCTATTAACAAATTTTTTGTTGTTAATAATTCTTTGAAGATTCCCAACTACATCATATGATTTAGTTAAGTGCTTGTATGAATAGGATTTCATATTAAGCAATGAAGAACTGTTGTTTCAAGGTATATAGGTACAAGAGAATTAACAGGTTTCTACAAAGTTGCTTGCAATAAAACATAACACTTATGGAGAATCAAATCAAGGCCAGTTGTCTGTCTCTACCACATTGGTTGGGTGTTGCTTGTTTCAGTATTGTCCACTGTATGTTGTGCCAGATGTGTTTTAAGAGTTCATTTTCTCTTTGTAGGTGTTAGTTGTTTTGTGAGCTTTCTGTATCTGTCCCTGAATCTCACTTCTCGAAGTACACAGGTTTTAGACCTTGTGTAATTTGTGGTGATTTCAGCTTGGTAGACTACCAGCTAACCTGAAGGGCAGTTGTTATGGGTTGTGTTGTTTCATTAGGGAATTGTGTTGGTTTGTTTAGGTTTTTTGTTTCTCTAGGGTTGCCATATTGTATCAGGCAAGGACTGCCTTCATATTGTCGAGGTAGTTAAAGCTTTCTTTAACGCATTTATGTTAAATATTTTGTAGAGAGGGGGTGTCTTGGGGAAGTTAATGTTGAACAGTCTAAGGAATAAGCATGGCATGGGTGTGACTGGGCTAATTTATACAATATATCGGTACAATCCTTTGGACAGTTTTCTTCAATTTCCACTTTTTCCAATTTCCCTCACATAGATTGGGTGGGCCTGTGACTGTTGTAAAGAAATGTTGCCTAATCTCCCTAAGTGGTTAGGTGGAACTTGCATTGACATATATATATATATCAATGCAGGTATATATATAGGTACCTCAGAAGGAAAAAATAAATTCCGAACGCTCAGGCTTTGAGAACCAGTTGTTTTTTATTTTTGTGTATATATATATATATGAATTACATAGTATAGAACTCATTAAACATGAAGTGCTTGGGGCGCTGGCCCGGTTTGAACTCAGGATCTCCCACTCTGAAAAGGAAGACTTTACCATTGCACTAAATAGTGCAATAGTAAAGTTGACAATCCAGGTAGTTGATCCCGAATTCTCACCACCAACAAAAAACTTATTTTCTGTTTCACTGTTAGCTTCCATTGGTGCCATTTCATTTATGTAAGAAATCAGGCAGACACACAAGCAGTCATGAACTACATAGTATACAACTCATTAAACATGAAGTATATATATTACTAGAGTAGACTACACTAACTCTTCATTAAATGTAGAACATGGGAACTAACAT
>JAAAKL020015453.1:0-11480 GCA_010016065.2 Carybdea cf. marsupialis auct. non (Linnaeus, 1758)
GCAAGTTGGCTCTACGCACCGCACGGTGCTCGAGGATTAGTGAGTGTGAGTGAGTGCTCGGAGAAGTGATTAACATTTGACTGGAGGAAGGCCTGTTGCCCACCGTCTCAACATGTTGGAGGTGCCTCGTGAAATAGCACGATAAGGGTTTTCTGCGTTTATATTCACTATCGCCCCGCTCTACTGGTCAGTATTAATAGTATGATTCTCTCTGATAAAGCAGATGCAGCACTTCAAAATAACTAGATGATGATGCAGTCTTACGCCTTGCACCCCCATAGCAAAGGCTTAGGTAATGGTCATGTGAATGGAAAGCAGCAATTATAAAAGCCACATTCCATCCCAGGTATCACCGTCAACCCTCTGGTATCGAAGGGGAGTGTGATATCTACTGGATCAGAGGCCACCAAGCCTTTTCCCAGCAGGTCACATAACCAAGATAGTGGCAAGCGAAGGTTAGGTAACCATGTCGGTCTTCACGTACACTTGGCATAACTTAAAATTACTACCTTTGTATAGAGAACTGCACAACATTTTACTACCCGTACTTTAAATCTGAAATGTCCTCGTTTCTTGCAGATACTTACATATTGGCGATTATAGCCCTTAAACAGTTGAACAAAATCACATTTTTACATTGACTAGTTTCAGAGCCGTACCTTGTGACCCTGTATTGTACCATGTCGTCTATACGATATCATCTATAATAACGTAGCTCTTACCGATATTGTACCCTCACGAATGCAACACATGTCACTACTTTTCACCGACTATTGCCTCTATGCTGAGCATCGACTACATGTTTGACGTATAGCACATTTGCTGTCCATAAGTAGATTATCTTCGACTGCACATACGATGACATCTTCCCGCAATTATTCATCTTTTGGCTCAGATTAAAAGCAAAGCATTGAAAATTCCTATCTTTATTTTAAGAAGATACAGCATTTGAAGAGGTTACGCAATATCAATGGCAGACATTTCCAACAAAAAGGATTGATCAGACATTCAAGGGTACCACTGTAACTTAGAACCTGATGCTTAGTGCAAATTATATTTTCATGAAAAAAATATGTAGTCATGGCTGCTTGATACAGCATTTCTCCCTCTTAAAACACTGACTATCCGTTACATTTAACCGTGAAAGTTCCCGGCAAGGCCGTACCAAATCCAAAATTACACAAAAATTTTTCTCCTTTTTATTTTTATGCGTTGTCACTAAAATCATGCGCAATACAGACATATTTGTCGGAAAATATTTATACAGTGAATAGAAGTGTTTCAGGGTATAATACTCCATCTATATCAAGGCTCCATCTATATCCATCTATATCTATATCTATATCAAGCATGCAAGGTCTTGTGTGATACATAATTTTCTTAAATATCATAGCTCGTACATCGCTGATGTCACAATGTTCAGTACTGAGCATCTACTAATGAATTTTCGATTCCTTACCCAGGTCGCTGCCGTTAAGCAAAGCTACTGATCATTCCTGACCTGGTATCATCTAGGCAATGCTTTGTTTCTGAGAGCCACTACATTCCTAATACTGATACAACAAGCAAAATAACAAACAAACTCCATAGTTAATGATTCAAGTTCCTACTCACCTTGCTAGCCTTGGGTGTAAGGAAAAATTCAGTAAACTTGACGCTTAAGAAAATAGCTTGCAATTCAATCAAGTCGATGGAAAATAAATCCCATGTATAACGATCGTGCCAGCTAACGGTATTGCGATATAACTCGCTCAGATTTTAGATGTTATATGATCTATACTTAATGAGACGGTATATACAATAGTTAATAATTGATCTATCCATAGCCTATTTAATTGTCTTGACAAGTTGTTAATCAAGAGAGGCAAAATGTCAGCTGCTGACACTCATCCCTCCAATCATTTTACATTTTGTTGCATCAGATCAATAAAGGCACCAGCAAAGGTGTTAGGTTGCATTCAGGATATGAACTGTTTCACACCCACCACCGATACACCTATGGTCAATGTGATATGAGAAAAAAGTAAGTTCAGTTGCTTTTTTTATAAAATTGGAGCTAGTTGTTCTGTTAGAATTCCTTAGACAATGACTTGATCATTAATAACAGTTGTTAACTGGATTCACTCTTGGCCTGTTAAGGATTTCGTATTTAAATTATGGGTGTATCTTGACTTCAAACAGTCAAGCTAACTTTGGTTGTATGTTCTTTGACCGCTACCAGCAATGAACGTGTATGGAATAGCGAGAGGTTTCCAAAATGGGGTCTAATCTTTTAAAATCCAGTTGGAATTGCTCTATCGATGCTACTGTAAAATAGAAACTTAAGCAATAGTTTAAGAAAGATTACATATCAGATCCGTAACCACGCTAGTTCATTAAGCATCTTCCTCTATTAGGAACTTGTCTGCTAATGACTAAGATGGAATTGGCTGAAACGTAAAGCAAAAGCAGGAGAGGAGGCCACAACGATTCAGGAATACACGTATCAAAGTTTCAAGTTACCAACTCTTGGCTCGAATTTTAGCTTGTTTTATTTTCAAAATTGGCTGAACAAAACGTCACCCATTTTCTACCAAAAAAATCGACGTTTTGAGGATAAGTGGACCAAAATTTGAAGCAAGCCCTTTACTGGAAAGTGTCAAGGGCATCTCTGTTCCCTGTTTCTCAAAATCTACATTATTTTCTAAACTAAAATTTCTTGCTTTGGAGAGCATGGCCATAAAGTTACATTGAAATCCTTGTTAATTGATAATTGTTTGATGTGATTTCGACATTTCAATTGGGACACAATTTCTAGACAATTGCAGAAGAGAGTTATCTTGGACAAAAATTTGTGGGATGGTGTGGCGTGCTTAAATACGTCATGGTAACACCACAGCTAAAACTGCTGTCGAAAGTGAAAGACGCAAACGAGATACATCTGACAAAGTCAGTTTTTGACCATGTCATTGAATTTAAAATAATTGTCTGCATGTTGGTAATCTTTTAGCAAACCTTTACACGATTATTTTACAATTGTACCCATTTGCCAATTTGATACCTTTTGTAATAATATTGACAAAACATAAGAATAATTTACTATCTGTAAATTAAGTAAGGCTTTCAATAGTCTGTCAGAACATTTTCGAGTTGAAGGTCAAGAAAACATGTCACCTATTCCAATCTTATTCAGATCAGGAGTCTATATCGACCGTCATTTACTGTGTACATTGCTAACACGGAACATCAGGACAAGGTTACCCAAGAAACAGGGACGAATCTAGCATTGATCGGGGGGAGAGGTATTGTTTAATCATAAACATTGGTCCAAAGGGCGCGGTCAACACATAACTTGTACATTCGGTATAAAATAAGCTTTTACAGTCTTGATATAAGCATGAGCAAGGCTTAACCTATGGCTCATATATATGATTTTGCTTTCGACCCTTTTGACTTGAGGGAGTCATCTCCCCCGGACTCTCTTGATCCGCTAGTGCTAACACAATGACAGTATACCATAGTATGGTTGCCCTTAAATAATCATTTTTAGTGTCATGTTTCGAGCCTGCCAGAAAGTAAAAGTATTAAATGGTCATCAACCGGATGTAGACCTGAGCGACATTTCGATGTTGGATAAGCAGTCTCTGTTCTACCTACTACTATTACTACAAAATCTAAACATTGCCGCCTGTAAAGTTACTTGACAGTTTCATATACTACAAAGACAAGATCCTGACAAAAACTCTCTGAACCTAAAAGAAATTCATTAATGACTAGAAACTGGCAATAATTTTCAGCTATATGTGAATACGATTGTATAATATGATATTTTCACTCATTGAAATTCGAGTTTGAACGTAAAAAAACAATGATAAAAGGAAAAACTTTAGGCGATATGCGTTTTTCACCGGGTCAAAATTTAAACCAGTAAGATTCTTATCTTAATAAATAAAATCATGCGATAGCCTAATTATTTCTTCTAACTAAAATGGTTATAAAATTTCCCGTAGTTACATAGCTGAGAGCTTTAACTGTTATTTTTTACTCAGCTCTGTTGGCTGATTGGAAATGTTGTTAAAAAATGTCTCTATGAATACAGAGAGAGGGTGAACGGTGCGCATTGTTTCCTTTCAACGTTATCGCAAATGTCTTATGATAACTTTTATTGGCGTTAAAAATGTCTCAAACCTTTGGAAATGTGCCCCTGTAGTTCTCAAATATATCTTTTAGAAGACATTTGCCCTTTCATGTAACACGTGCACCCTCAATCTCTCATTACACACACACACTCCCACTTGCAGGAAGAAGATTATCGGCAGAGCGATATGACATGTTCATATTGTATAAAAGCAGCTTAATGTTCCAGACTTCTTTAGAAAAACCCTCTATTATGGCTAGACGACAACCCCAGGTCAGGAACCTATTATGATAATACAATAAGTCTTACCAATAATATCAAGACAAACTTACCAGTATTATTAGAGCTTCTTTAAACCACGGGAAATCAATTGCAGCTTTGAACGAGTTTCTTGGTGATAACTGCTTAAAAAACGGTATAAGCACCGTTACTTTATACATCCTCTGCTATCACAGCTGCATATCAGGTGTCTTACAACTGTTTGCTAATACTCGATGCTGTTTTGTTACCATGAGATATTTGCAGTAGGGTCTCAACGAGTTATGTCGTGACACGTGCCCTCTGATATCATCTCTTACCTAAGCTCTCAGAAAAGTAAACTTAGCTTCCACATCTACAAAAAGGGTACTGGAAAAATGGATAGCTTGAAGTAGGTTGCAGCAGCTGGGTAAAACTGCAAGGCCAATCATCTTAATTGATAAATAAATAGTTCACGTCCTGTCAGGAGGATACTTTTGATGGGAAGAGAGTATCAACGCCACAGCCTATAATACAAATGTAATAAGCCCTTCATCTTAATTCCTTGTCATATGTACACGCTGAAGGGTTCACTTGACGATCGCATACATACATCCGAGTACCAGATAAAAATAGGTATTCCCATCAAGCCTGATTCTGACCTGGCGTAAACCGAACTCTGAATGCGCAAAGACGATCTGCCGTATCCTGAAGAGTCTTTTGTGTACGAATTGGTTCATACAGTTACAAAACTAACGGAAGTTTTTTCCATTCATGCACATACGTTAATTAACTGGAAAACGGAAATTGTGACTTACGTGAAGCACAGCACTAAAGACACCTCAAAAAATAGTAAAAATAAATTATAGATAATAAACCTATTACACCGGTATAATGAAAACATCCTCTCTCAAATTCTTTTCTCTAGACACGATATAATGAAAAAGAATACGTCTTTATTATATTTAGGTGATCAGCCTTTGCGTTCTTCAGAAACCCAGTCTCAATAAGGAAATTCATGCTATCGCGTGTTTAATACCCTTTGCTCAATTACTTGAACATGTCATTTTCTCTTTTTCTTCATAAGGATATAGCACAACGTAAACTGCAAAATTCATAACTCTTTTTACAGATGCTTACTTGATAGAACCCAACAGAAGGACCATGAATCCAATCTGATCCAAATATAATGTTTTCTCAATTCAATACAAAAGGAATGGCTTTCAAAACCTTTACATTACACTTTTATGCATATTCACGAAAAACAGAAAACTTGTTTCTATGTTAAAATGATGAGTAACGGTCACAGATACCCTTAATCCAACACAAACTTGTCCTTTTTACTCCATAATGGGATGGCTTAGTGGTGCTATCATCAAAAGAGTTTTCAGGATTATGGTCCAACACATAATTAACTATTTAACATGACGTCAGGAAATAACAATCGCTCATCAACAGGTTTGACATCTACTATGAATAATAAGTGGCTGAATTTATTCATCCCTTCGAACTTTTTCGATATATTCTGAAATTTTAAAGCTAGGAAAGTCAGAAAAGGAGATTTTACCCGCTTCTTCGTATTTATATGGGTAATTAAAAGGGTCGGAGTACTGTCCAAAATTTTAGCTGATAAAAACGAGACCCAAATGATAGCTAAGGATGGCTAAATGGTAACGAAAATATTTGATACGTAAACCAACACAAATTTTTGGAAAATTATCCCACAAGAAGGAGGAGAATAATAATTACAACCACTGATTAATTTAGCAGCACCAATGCTGTGTCGTCTTTAGATTGAATCCTCTGATCTATGTTTTATGTCACTCTCGAGCTCTCTTATGACAAATTTCCAGTGTATGTTGCATATGTCTGGCGGATAAGATACACCCCTGTCGAACTCTTCCGATAATTTTGCAATATTCTCCAATATTTATTCCTATCCTAATGTCCAACGTTTGATCCAAACATAATTTTCTTAGCATACGAATACTTTCTCCATCTATATCTTAATTTTGGAGCAGGTTTAAAAATGCTAATGCCTGACTTTATCCAAAGCCTTTGTGTAAGTCATCACTTTTTCCCAATTGATCTGTTCTTCATTCACTATTTTGTCAACTGTTTGCCACTCAAACAAAGTGTTAGTGATATTGTGATGCGACATAAGAAGGAGGAAGGATTTCAAATGAATATCTAAAGCATGGTTGTCAGCAAAAACGCGAACGAACCGAAGTGCAATGGTTGCTTTCATGAAAAAAGTCAAATAAAACTGAGATGCTAAAATAAGTCGCGTAGCATCATTTCAAATGACTGAAAATGTGCAGTAAAAATAAGAAGACAAATAAGTACTCCTAAGGAAACAGACGCATCAAAACAGATGAGGTTGGGATTTGACTGCTACAATATTACAGCTTTAACGTACAGAAGCGAGTCTTGTATAATATCAAAAACTGTGAGGGACCACGCTACTCATAAGTGGTTCTAGAGGTGTATGTTGCACATTCCTTGGACAAGACACATCAAAGGAAGACCCGCGATAATATTCTAAACATTTCTCGCACTTGGCAACGAAACGCAAAGAATAGGTAACAGGCATTGCAAGTTTCTTATGATTGGGTTGGGTTCACTGAACCAGCTGAATAGACTTCAAAGAAGAGAGAACAAATCTGTACTTGCATAGGGATTACGAGCTCTCATTAAGGTGTGGAAAGTGTTCTAGTGATCAATTGTAACTGACGGTCTACCAATACTAGCCCGTTATTTCACAATGAAGTCAATTAATATATATTGTTGGCGAATTAAACATTATTGTTTCTTGCTTAAACACCTTGTATACCTTACAAACACCTATTTATAGCGTATTTTGGCAGCTTTACGCATAGCCCGTACATCAAGTACAACTTGATTTCAGCGATAACTAATAGTTTTAGCCGCGACATGGTGTAGAGGCGGGGAATTGTTTTCCTGAAATTTTTTATGAAGTCCTTTTGAGGGGATAATAAATAATTGCGTAACACGTGGAGGATAGATTGATTGTAAATATATTCGTGACGCAGCCTAACTGCCCTTGGAGGTAGGGATGCGGGGGTCACGATTTTCTATAATGGCATAGTTCAAATAGTGGATAGAAATCAATGTTTCAAAAATTGTAGAGGTACATGTGAATACCACCATGAATCAATTTTGCATATTAACACTACGCAAGCACGTATTTCATTATGTATGTGCTAGATACAGTTTGGGGCGTAACAATTTCATTTGACGGACGATTTTAGTGCGTCTTGAGAGGTTGATTCAAAGCACAAAGATCTGTTTTATAAAATTAAAAATAAACTCATGACAGTTCATAGTTTTAATTGATTGAAGTCGTGGTTGTTGTTGTTGTGGTGGTGGTGGTGGTTGTTGTTGTTGTGGTGGTGGTTGTTGTTATTGTTGTGGTGGTGGTTATTGTGGTGGTGGTGGTTGTTGTGGTGGTGGTGGTGGTGGTTGTTGTGGTGGTGGTGGTGGTTGTTGTTGTGGTGGTGGTGGTTGATGTTGTGATGGTGGTGGTGGTGGTGGAGGTGGAGGTGGTGGTATTGGTTTTCGATATGGGGATCGTTGGTGTCATCCTGATGTCACTGAAAGGGATTTCGTATCTGCAAAAAGATGAGCAGCTCTAAGAGAAGTTGATAGTCAATGTGATAATATTATCATTAGGAAATAATTGAATACCTACTTACTTTTTGAGTGGAATACATAGTGTCTAGACGGGTCAGAATCCCCCATAACAAATTTTCCCCCTTTACGGAAGTTGCATCATAATTTCCTTGTACTATATCTCCCTAGAGGGGTCTTTCGATTTTAAAAAGAACTTAAGACGAGATAATCAGAACCCTATATATACAACATGTGTGTGTGTGTGACAACAAGAGATATATTTTGACCATGGTCATGCTACACAATGCATATATATTAGTTCAAATTGACCACAAAGCATCTTATATTCCTTTTGTGCAGATCTAGACAACTAGTAGGCCTGATGCCCGACGCACACATTGAAAATCAACAAAGAAGTAGCCAATGCTGGACACATCCTTTCTCGGAACATCTCATTATTGAAGCTGAATTCGACATCACGTGTCGCAATCTTGATTCATTGAATACCTCCTCATGGAACGATGACAGAGAACTCTTTAAATCTTCCCAAAAATCGGCAGCTTATTTGAAATCGTTACATAAACGACACATTTGTCATTTTCGAAAATGTGTCTCAGAATGATGAATTTTTAAAAAAACTCAAAAAGTTACACCAAGCAATAAATGTTACCTTTGAAAAGGAAGCAAAGAACTCCTTGCTATTCCTTGATGTTTTGGTGGAAAAGGATGGCACAAAATTTGTGACCCGTATGCATCGGAAATCTACATTTTCCTGCCAATACATTTCTTGGACCTCTTATAGCCCCAAAACACGCAAGGTGAACCTCATAAAAAATTTGGTTCGCCACGCACTGATGATTTGTTCTACAGAAAAATTAAAGCCAGGAATCGATGCATTCAAGCAATTGTTACTGTCTAACGGCTATCTTGAAGATTTTATCGACTCACTCATCACGGCAAAATTTTCTCCAGAGAAAAAACTTTTTGGACCAAAAAAAATGTCTCATGTACTAAAAGTTGCCCTGTTTTGGTAACGTTTCGCTTCGATTCAAAAACCAGATCAAAAAGGTTGTAGAGAGGCGTACATTATACGTGTAAGAAAGCGTTCTCAACTAACCACAACTACCGTGTTCCTTCCACAAATAGTAGCATCTTTGTGCACTCTTTCTTGTCAGTGCGAAAATGGCTAAATCGGACGCACGACTTTGAGGTTATTTGGTAACTTGGTAGTATTAAATGGCTTATTCCGTCCTGTATTTGCTAAGTATCAGCTCCTACAAGGAAACAACCACCTCAGGGTCCTAAAACCAAATACACTGTCCAGCAATGTGACTCTGCCATAGGTCTTGATTGAAAACCCAAACTAGGAAAAATTGAATACGGATGACAGCTTCCGTATAATAGGCAAAGCTAGAGCTGCTTTTCACTTAGCGGTTCTGGAATCCGTTACGTCAAAGCAAGAAAACAGTTGCTTTGTAGACAGAATGAATCTGTCATTTCCATTGGGCCTCTTTGGCTAACCATTCAGTTCTACAGACGCTGATTGGTCATAACAATAACAATCTGAAAGTCAGAGCTCTGATTGGCTACTTTTAAAACACAGTTGCTTTAAGTTTCATTGATTTCTTCTGAACTCTTAGGAGTGTCGGAAAAAGAAAGTTTTACAGTGCTAAACTGTTTTCGCTATTTCGTGCAGTTTTAATCTTTTGTGCCACCAATAAACTGTTTGGATAATAAGTACATTATATCAATAGGGATACACAGATTAGTCCCCCTCTGCTAAGATAATTTCCTTGCTTTTAAGAGGGATTTCCCTTCTTAGCTCCATCTGATAGATTATTACAGACATCTTACACAATGACACACTCTTTTCCTCTATACCCTCACATACCTATTAATACAGCTTGTTATGGGATAAAGGACTTCATAGCACTCAAAACAATTTCTACCACTGATATTTTGGTAACATTCGTAAAGATGCGCGTTTTGAATAGGAGTGCAATCGTATTGTTACCCCAAAAAGCTAGCAACAAGAAATCAATGATCAGAAGATTCCGAGGGATAAACCACTTCTCGAAAAAAGATTATTATACTTTCGACAAAAACAACAGGATTTCTTATGGATTTCTATGGCCTCAATAAAACTACCGGCGAAAATGTGGGCTTTGTCCCGAGTACCTTATGCCTAAGAGAATATAACTCAAAGAATTTAAGGATTACAAAAACTATACTTTTTAGTACATAATTGACAGGTTCCAGGGACACTCCTTTCTCGATAATTATCTTTAAAGTAAGGATACACAGGAATTTAAGAAACTGGGATACTGCCCTAAAATTCCAAGCAGTCGAGAAACAAAATTGCCGTAAGCAAATCATTACAATGATGTAAGCAAAAATGTTCTATGGAGGCTGATACCATACCGCTTAAGGTAATAATTGCATTTTAAGGGATACCTCACAGGCAATAACAGAATTTTCAAAGGTAAAAATACTGCTGTTGCTAACGTACTTCATTTTCAAACACCTTTCATACAACTTTTAAAACCAAAACAAATTCAAACTATAACTAACTAGCAACCCGCAAATCCTTCTCCCAAAAGATGGCTAAGAAACAAAGAAATGCAGGCAGTGAATCGCTTTGATGTTCAACTGAAAGGTGTCCTAGACATATAAACTTTGAGGGGGGTGACCAGGGATGCTTACCCTGCAACATTGTAGTACCCAATAATCCAAAACTTCTAATCTATCGGAAGATAAAATGGGCTATTTGGAGGGGGGTTTGATGTACCCCTATTGTAATAACCAAAGCATTATCAAATACAAATGGAGGATATTCTGATCGGAGTTTGCTTGTAGTTGTTAGTGCACATTTTGCAAAATGCCTCTGGAAAGGGTTCGAAGCTAAATTGTTGCTAGATTTTTCCATATGAAACTCTATGTACCAAGTTATCTAAATTTTCAGCATGTATTACTTTGTGGAGGGGCTTCGGGCGCGACCCCCTTGGCTACGGGCCTGAGCTCAGGGTGCCATGTCGAGGACGGTTAGCGCAAACTTCATGAGTTACCAACACACTGAGAATCTCGAAAAGCAAACAGTCCTTAAAAACAACACTGTGGGATAAGCAGGAAAGAATAATTTGCGGGGAGGCTTTGAGTTAGGGTGACAGGAAAACGTTTTAGTGCGCATTTAGAGCCGTTTGGGATGAGGAATGAGCTATCGCGTTAAGTTATTGGTCTGTAAATTTCTTGGTCAGTAATAAAATCTCAAATTAAAATGGAGGATTTGAGAAGCAGATATTCCAACAGTATAAAAGTAAGAAGAACCTGGCATTATGTGGAGCTGAGTGAAAGACACCAAGGGAAAGCTATTGAAAAGCAGGTCAATACTTGGCTTGAAGTTTCTAGTTTTATGCACAATGATGATCATGATGATGATCATGATGATGATCATGATGATGATCATGATGATGATCATGATGATGATCATGATGAT
>JAAAKL020015454.1:0-11480 GCA_010016065.2 Carybdea cf. marsupialis auct. non (Linnaeus, 1758)
TATATATATATATATATATATATATATGTAGAGGGCCGATGTACAAAGAATGAGAAGTGAAAATATTTTAAACTGCAAGCAAGCAAGATACAGTGAGAGATGTTGTCGTCCGTTCTTTGTTTCTTCCATTTAATTCAATCTACATCAATGTAATAAGTGTTTGTGACTGTCCAATATTGTGGTTCATAGTTTATAGAAAACAACTGGGTTCGTACTGAAGGCCCAATACAAATTGCCACTCGGTACCAAGTGCTCACAATGTATACTGTAGAATTGCTATGTGGCAGAGGTGCACCTTGGAAAGCGTGGTGCTAACATGAAGAATAAAATGATTGCAGAGAGTCTTATAGCAGAGATCCTGCGTTTAAGAACTCCCATTGCAACCCATCAAACCTATGGCTGCAAAACACGTACTTCATGGAGAAGCCTCGGTATGAAACCAACACCCTGAAGTCGCTCAGCTACGCCACTTTTCAGCCTTGAGCTGTAAAGTTAGCACCCATTCCACCTTTGCCAATCCTAAATTCATATTAGTATCACTCATGAACTGCAATAGTGCATCCTCTCTATATATCTTAAGAGAAAAGCAACTACTCAAAAAGCGAAAAGTCTCATCGACAAATATACCTTGCCTCGTGATTTAAAAACCTAGAGACTCTCTTTAATTTTTAAATCGTAAACTTTTGAAAATATGAATCCGTGTATTATCATATACCTCTCTGTCTCCTTCAACAGACAAAAACTTCTGGAACTTTGTTGAGAAATCGTCATGATCTTAATCTGCTTCTGCAAAAGATCGCTAAGGCAAATTAAATTGGTCCCCCGCTGTGCTCAGTCGGCTCTTATGGCCTATTACTGGTTTCAGCAACTCTAAGATACCTGTCTGGCTAAATCAGTATGATGGATCAGCAAAAATGGCATCTCTAAACTATACTATCGTTGGGGGATTAGCTTGTATACTTGCCCTCTAACCGATGTTGTTTGTTTCAACACTCTGCAATCAGTGATAGCAGCTTACCTCAAACAGTTCCTCCTTGATCCCGACTTGTGACAAGTAGTTTATAACCTACTCTGTCTCCACTACCTTTGCTTATTAGCACGACAATCAATCTGTTGATATCAATGATCGCCTCTTTCCCAACTGAGGTACTACCTTGTCCTATGTCGTCTACTTTCTGGTGCCAAGCCCTGGTCTACTTGGTAAACATCCCCTATCGCTTTAAGGTAAACATATATCTATACTATGCGCAAGGAAAACTAGACCGCATATCAAAGACTTGGCACTCCAAAACATTCAAGCAGCACGTTGTATTGGCATTGTTATGCCAAAACTTGAAGAACACAATCGACGTAAGAATAGACTTCGGACGTAAACAGCAGAAGGAAACGCTAATCAAGCGTTGGCAAGAAAGCCGCTTATCATCCAGCGCCATCTCGGCAGTGCAAAATGGCTCCTTACGTTTGATTCTACAAGGCATTTTGATCATATTATCGCACTCGACATCTTATTTTCCGCTGGAAATAACTCCCCTAACATGAGGAGATCAAGAGATTGATTTATGTACCGGGTTGAGTTTTGTAAAGAACATCATGCCATACACCATCAAAGCCCTTCTCGCCTGTATGCGTTGTTATCACAAGCCATCATCGCCGTTTTAGTGAAATACTCTGATAAGGCTTTATCTGCATCGAAAGTTGGCATATCTTTGAATGCGGGAAATATTCAAATATTTACAACTGTCGTCAATAACGATGGAGGCGAAGATATTCTTTTGAGTTCTTGATGGCACGCGTATCGTAACGATACCAATTCAAGAAGACCTAGTGTAGACTGTCCACTTACTATGACTTTGATTTTGAGTCGTTGTTTTTCTCAACGGCTTCTCGATTTCGATCACGTCCTGCTCGTGCTTCGAATGGCAATATTTTCTGGTTGGGGAAGTGAATTTAGCATCCCTGATCTCGGAATTTGCGTATCAACATTCACCGATGCTGGACTCTCCTCAAAAGATGACTTAATTAAAGTCCTTGGAATATAACACTAGTCTCTACGAAAGCAAATATGGTCTACAAATTCTGTTCTACCAAATTTTAAAATTTATTCCTTGACAAGAAGACATCTGGCAAAAATACAGCATTAGAAATGTATATCTTCATGTAACAATTAAAGACACCGACTCCCTGTGCTCCATGATAGGGTGTTGTTCTACTTTCCAAAACAACACATCACATGTGCATTTTAGCATCCCACGTTTAAACTCCGCATAAACAAATGAGTGTTATACGGAGTTTCAAGGTAGTATGCCTTAATCAACTAGTTATGATGTTGCAGATATTGCATTACTTAGATAAATGGTATCAGCCTCGCAATCATTTCTGAACCTGAAAGGTAACAACCAAATGACGTCACTTTGCAGTGTCGAATCCGCTCTACTCGGATTTCATGTCATCGCTTAACTCATGATCCCGAGTAGCGCAACAGTGACCAAACTACACTTTGACCTTTGGATTAACTCAGCCTATAAACTGACAATGAAATAAACACGAGGTGTATTTTTTAATTTGATGTTATTAGGATGCGACAATTTCCACCGAGTTTTCAGAAATGAGAGTATTCACCCAGCTGAAGTAGTATGCGGAGGGCAAGTGTGACGTCACGATTTTAAAAGTATTTGAATTACGGAAGAAATGCTCAATTTTCATGTTACCCTATTAGAAAGAATGCCAGTGGCCAAATGCTAGAGTGATGCCATTTCCCAACACGGAGATATTAGCTTTCAGAATTTTATATCTCTCTAACAAAACCCTCTTATTGATGCTGGTTCCTAACGTAAGGAACCAAGGAATATCAACAGAGTTTTGACTGGAGATTTTTGTGATTCAAACACCTTTAGTTTAAACACTACGTACACTACAGGTCTGGTATTTTGCAAAACAGACTATTCCAGGGTTGCCTTTAGATACCTGGAGTCAAATCTTACTATTTCCAAAACTTTTGATTTGTGACGTCATCACTGTGCCACCGTATATTGACCATTACTAGTATCAACAAATTGTACAGCAAGTAATGAATAGCACATCATTATCTAAGGATACTCCTTGTTGATGTGAAGGTAAATTTGTCCAGTAAAAGCAAAGCTTGAAACTGCTGCCATCCAATATTATCGTTCTCAAACAAACTATTCTATCTTTTCATACTTCATATGCTGTATTGCTTTTGGGAATGCAACGGATCACTGGTGACATCAATGTAAAAATTACTATCTTGATAACAAGTTGCAAGGCCCACGAAAGAATTTCATGAACTAACACGAGGAGGCATCGCCAGCTAATGGTCACAAGACCGAGAGAAATAATTTTTTAATTGTTAAAGGGGGGCTTCCACTAATACATATTTCTTCTCTGTTTGATTGAACCAGATAAAACGGGAGAATAAAAATGCACGTTAGTGTTGTTTCAGCCATTTGAATGCTGCTTACATCTACAAACGAGATGAAACGTTGCCGTGCCACAAAAGACGATTCGCCCCGCTTTACGTGAACATGCCGTTCTACCGGGAACTTAATCAAAATGAAGTCCTGTTATTTAAAAAAGATACACTTACTATGTCCTAAATCTTTCAAACCTTCCGAAAATACACCGTTCTTGCTTACAAACGCCTTCACTCATCTAGTAGCATGTATTCTATTGACATATAAATTTTAAACTTATATTGTGGTGAAACTTAAACCGGCATTTGTTGACGAATTACATGGTTTTATCACTACAGTTGCTATGGCTTCAGGCACAAAATCTTTCCAGACATCACTACGTTTCTATTCTGATATCTTGCTTTATCACCACAGCTAGCCACTAAGCTACTACTCGTGTACTAAAACGACTGCTTTGTTTGGAATTCAAGACGACAGAAGTTCCCGCTACCCTCTACGCTTCCTAAGTCGACACCCAGCAGCGCTGCTTTTTCAATAGCAAATACATGATGAGCTTTTACTGCAACTCAATTCTAAAGTTAGACAGAGAGCGAAAGCAGACAAACGCTTTCCAGGTATTGATGACTAGTCAAGACGTGAGTTATATCACACGCTGAGGTCATTTGTACGGGATATGTTAGATGTCTATCAATCTGTATTTGCCTTGAATATATATGCATTTCGCAGTCTCGATGAAAAGACCAAGCAGAACCATGATAATACAAAATACAAGTAGAGGCATTGAAATGAAGAGAGTAAGAAAGGACAGAGTAACAGAGATAACGTAAGAAAAGAGAAAGAAAGGCAGGGGAAAATACGAAGACAAGAAGCACAAGAGAGGAAAGAACGATGTAAAGTTAAAGTGGAAAAGAGAGTACTAGAGAGAGTAATAAAATTAAAATAAAGAAAGGAATGAAAAAAGAAAGAAGAAAGAAAAAGCAATTAGAGAGAAAAGAAGAATAGTTAAAGTGAAGCGACTGGTATAAAACAAAGAAACACTACAACCGGAATGCCAATACCGTAAAAGAAATATTGTGACATAGTTATGGCCATCAACTGCCAATTGTCTAACGGATATTTGGTCACAGGATGAAAGCTACTTGCCTGCTGCTAAAACGTGTCCGAAATAATTCATACACCTGTGTTCATCATACAAATAATCGGCCTACGATTGAGTGCTTTACAACGCTTGGCTCTTAACCTGAAATCTAAGGTTATCCGACGCACTTAACAAGTACTTTAGGAGATGAATCACCGTTTTCAAAGGAGAAATACTTGTTGAGTATCTTGTTCATGCAATTGCTATTGGTGAGGCAACTAGACAAGGTCACTCATTCTTATCAAAAATTTAAAATTAAAAACAGTATCACGATCAACAAAAAATATACATATGCGCAGATATATACGTGTGCATTAACGCTGACAAAAGTAACCTACTGAGTAAGCGGTCCGAGGTGAACTTGCAGTGCCGGCACAGGAATTCTTCTATTGCCAAAAAGTTCAAGAACAAATAGCACGCTCTCGTAATTGTATGGTAAAGTAGATCATAGATAGATGGGTAATTGAAGAATTTTCTTTCGCGGTCTGAGGAACGTCAGCAGATAGGGCATGAAATTTAAGGTAACTACGGTATTTCATCTGTTGCTTTGGGCACTCTGGCAACGGTGTCAATACTTGTTGGTATATATATACATATATATGGGAAGAACATAGCATAAAGATTTCGAAAATTCGCCTTGAGAATAAACCAACATGTATCTACATATGATGGACTCTCCTGTAGATATTTACATCTGAGAGCGCTCAACAACTGGATTAGCTGAGTAACCTCCTCAATCTACAGATATATAGATAGATATATAGATAGATAGATATATATACATACATACATACATACATACATACATACATACATATCTGCACGAAACAGCGAAAAAAATTTACTATTTAAAAGCTTTTTTCATCCGACACTCCTCAGAGTACAGAATCACCAGAACTGAAATTTAAGGAGAGAACAATTTCAATTCTGACTATTTTTCCTCTGAGGAGTGACAGACGAAAAAAGCTTTTAAGTAGTAAAATGTTTTCGCTGTTTCGTGAAGTTTTATTCTTTTGAACCACAAACAAACGTTTTACATATACATATATAAATATATGTATATATATATATATATATATATATATATACATTTATATATATATTTGTAAATATGCATGTATATTTGTATACCAGTGTGTATAATTGAAACCGTAGTAGAGTATTCTATTCAAGGTAGAGCCTAATTCAATCTAATATTAGCAATATAGCAAAATTAAAAAAAAATGTCATCATGAAAACACTTATCGAAATATTTATTTATGAATATATTATGCGGTATATATGATATATATTATATGTATGTATATATATTTTTATAAGCCTATATAGATTTCATAGGTATTTTCAAACACAAACGCAATGGTACAAGCCCGCTTACATGTACACCTCTAACTCTCTTTTAATAATAAACAGATGTTTATCTATCTATATGCACATACAAATATAATGTATCTCATTACTCGTGACTCAGACACGTCGATAAAAATATGATGTTACGGATTTTCTACACCAAGAATTAGAAGTTCAAGTTTAAGGTTCAAAGAAGACTCGGTTAAATTAAAGGTTTTTGAGGCTATATTGCTCTTCATGACATGATATAATATCAAAACCATAAATGTCAACGACTATACAACAGAGCCTCTATTATAATAAGCATCAGCAATCAATGAAAAGAAGATCAGTAAAGACATTACCTCCAATACCTTTGGTTTCAATCCCCAACTCAAATAATTACATAATAATAATGTAATAACAGAAATTACTTTTCCATTATCAACATTGCCTTTTGTATATACACATACATATATAACCTTACCAACAGGTATTGAATACGTTGTCTGAGTGCTCAATACAACAAGGTAGAGCCCAATACTACTAAGCAGTGGTAAAAAAGGAAAAGCGAAATACCGCAGTGACCTTAGGTTTCACGTCCTATCTGCTGATGGGACTATATAAACTTATATATAAGCAATATTTAGAATCCATGTGAGTTTAATTAAACCCTATACACTATAATTAGACAACAATTTCTAAATCTTATATTCCTGGTGCCCATTATTAACCATTTATCATCTTTCTACAAATTGTGTACCGATCAAAGTTGACGTTTACAATTTACGTGTCTTTTTAGATAATCGTACTACAACAGTCAATCTTACAAATACGTGATAAATCTGGAGTTTCCTTCCTTTCTTATGATGTCGATAAACATCGACCCCAAATACGAACCTCGTCGGTAAACATCTAAACCTGGCAGTTCTAATCGCAGGTCTGCCTGTTTCAGTAGATAGCAAATTATTCAATTTTAACTTTCCATTTACCTTTCAAATACTTATTATAAACTAAACCTTGGCTATGACATGAGAGGCAGTGAAAAAAAATAACGATTGTTGGAACCTGTCCATAGTTGATTACTTAATCCATCAGAATTGTTTCTTGACTACAACTACCCAATTTCCATAGCTTACTCATACATTACCGAGTTGTTTCCAACACGTTACATGCTAGCCGTAATTAATTACCTGGAAGCGAAACTGATAACTCTTCAATCCCAGCCTTGTTGATTTCTGGCCGATCGTTAGGATCTGTTGATAAAATCCAGTTTCGGTACATAAACTCAGTGGGCCCAGTAAACAAGACTTAAATGGTTTGAAAGCAAACTCCTTGTAAATCACATCTTAGCACAATGAACACGATTACAGCAGTTTGCCTCGAGATCTACAACTAGGATGTCAAACATGACTTCTATCACAAAAGAAAGCAAGACCCTCTAAAAAGATGCATCGGCCGCTTTGCTTCAACATCATTCCTGTTCCAAACACAAAACTACCTAGATGGATGGCTGGTTTTAAATTTGATTTCGCGGCGGCATCTGTCAGTGTCAAACAGACTTCCCTAATGCCCGCCGCCAGTTCCATCTGTGTTAGCAATGAATGCTCTTTCAAAGATTTTACCCAAACACCCCGATCAGCAACATCTTTTTATTAAATTGAGTGTGAATTGAAAGGACAGCGGTTCACTAATCAAGGCTATTCCTAGCAAGGTCATGTTGATGTTCAGTGTTCCATAGGTAGGAGTTTTACAGTCTGCACTTACTCGATTGCATCTCAAACCACGCAACAATTCGCAGTTCAAAACGTTCCAATGTCCATATACGCTTCGTCTGCCCTCTGATCACGCAGCAAGGATGCGATATAAACAAGCAACAGAAACTTCTTTTTTAGCAAGCATCAATATCGTCCTCAACCTGAACTAACGAGGCTTTTCCAAGTGGGAAACAAATGATATTGCTCATGTCTAATCAACTATTACCAGGCCCCTAGATAAAGAAGGCGCATTTTATCCCTAGTGATAGCAAACGTTGATCACATTCCACAGGATCACTTGTGAGAGATATACTATTCATGACAGGAAGAGAAACAACAGATGAGATCGAACGATGCTTTGTCACAAGTACAATAAGGTTACTTTCCCTGGGTTAAACGCAAGACTTCAACATCTCACTCTCCTCTCTAGCACGATAAATTTTTAAACTATGAGTCGAGCAAAAAAAACACACAGAACTTTCATTGCAGAGTTACCAACGTCCGCGTATGTTATAAAGCATATGGGTGTGCCAAGTATAACTATTTTACATGCACAATGTTTAAGATCAAACTTAATAGAAAAGGGGCCATGCCCTCCGGCCCCCTATTTTGCCGGCCCTGGTCTTGTCATGAGCCATCCACACAACACCAAGTAGAGGTTATGTGCCTGCAACACCACAGAAGTCATGTGATCTGGTCAGTTGATAATATCTCTATTTACACACAACAGTAATATGCTAACGATGGCCAGACGCATCTCTGAGTACTTCTGAAGATTGGTCTCTGAAAGGCAATGCAGGTGATCTATCTAACATGTAATGAAACGATAGCCTAAACTATGACCCAATGAGAGGCTGAAACGCTTCCTAAGGCATTAATGTCTTCCGTGTACTGTGACGGATACACTAGGATGGCCTTCCCTCCGGTCATGAGAACAACAGGTGGAAAAACTAGTAAATACGGAAAGATCGATAGTAAGCAAGGAATTAGACGACCACATCTGTGTACACAATTTTCCTAAAAACGTAGTTTCAACCGTAAACAAAACCAGCTAGAATGCTACCGTCATATCAGGATATAGATAGATGGCGTAAAGTTGAAGTCTAACTCAGCCAAGGCACATTAATAAGGTGCAAATTTAACTAGCAATGTAGAACAACACAAAGTTTATTGATGTAGGCCCTTGAATTCTATTTCATCTTGTAGTCACATGCTTTTCTATAATGAGCACTCATGTTGCTTCAATTACGAGTCAGAAAAAACAAGGGCAGCTGATTTTGAAAGGAAGAAGCAACGACAATCATTTTGAAATGAAGTGGAAACTCTTTTAATGATGAAATGTGTTCTGTGAACAGTGAGTAGAAGGGACGGGAAATTGTTCATAGAGGGAACACAGTGTTAACAGGACTTGATTGAAGAAAGATCAGATAACTACAAGTACCTACATCCCTATTACTTTCTATGACGAACGGGAAATATGTGCGAAGTGCGGAGTTTCCCTATAAAAACATTGGCAATAAAAAGATGTATTTCAACAGAATAGGAGGGAAGTGGCAATTATGATGACACAGGCAACGAAAGTTGCTGGTTTTCCTCGGAGTCTGAGCACGTATTCACAAATATCAATTAGTATCAATGACAAGGTTTGATTTTCATTTTCATACGAATTCTACATCTGATCTTCAAATTCGACTTTGTTTATCGCTGTCATCGCAGAGCCGGTGGCATGCCACTTCGTGACAGCTACGTTAACAACAACAAGTGGCAGCTGATAGAGATATATCCTAACAGTACTTCCAGCTATATCAAAAAAAATTAACTCTTATAAAGATCGCTACTACAGTTCACGAGGATGTTTCATATATTTGATCAAATCTCAAGGATGATTAGCATAGTCAGCTGGTTTTCGGAAGAAAAAACAAACGGAGCGGAAGTCAAGTTTACTGTTTCTCTGCGTATTGTACGTCTTCCAGTTTATTTTGTTTAAAACTAAAGTGCACTGCAAGATCAACCTGCAAAAGGAGCGTCAGAACATAGTGTACTATTACTGCAAGCTTAAAATATCCCGCAAAGATGTTCCTCGGACGGTCCCAAGTCCTAAACTATGCCCCTTGGTCATCAATGTTTCTATTACGGTTTATTCCTAGTTCTTAAAAGGAAGTGAACAGCATTTCCCAAGTTTTCTGGTGGCTTAAATTTAGTTTGCTTGTCTGCGGATAATTCTGGCACCCTCTTTCATAATCGCCCCTCAAGCCGCCTTCAATCAAGATAACTTGACCCTACCACTTAAGACATTCGCAAAAGCAGCAAATGTTTACGGCATACTATGCCAAAAGAGACGTCTGAACTAAAATGAAGTCGGCTGCGCCTTTAAAAAGTTTTGATCTCCACGTCTTACAATTTAATAACATGAAATCCCGGACTTTCGATGTGTTCTACGCCATGTTTGTTTCTACAATTGAACTGTGTGATGCATGTGCTACAATCCTCAATTAATGCAAAAGTTCTTCAGACGGAAAATGAAATAAAAACTGATTCGTTGTCAATAGTATTGCCTCACTAGGAGCTAACTTGACTTATCAATGGTTCTCGCCTCTGGCAGCTCTGCTAACAAAGTGAAAATATTAGACTTCAGTCAATTTTCAGCTTCAACCTTCACGATCTCCTGCTCATTTTACAACTGACTTTATTCTTAAACGCATTCTTAATATGCAAAAATTGCCTAGCGTTTATCACAGATTTCACATAAATAAAAAAACGTGATTGAAACAGTCTGGAAACTAATTCTTACGTCATCTGTTGACAATTTGCATCCCTGACACGTGAATAATATCAGATCAATAACACTTACACTTGCTGATCAGACATTCGTTGAAACATGACGAGAGAGTGCTCTTCAAAAAGTCTGACGTCATATCAATCATCACTATTATCGCTATTATTATTATTATTACTGTTGTGTTTTTTATTGTTGTCGTAGCTTGTCGTAGTTGCTTTTGTTGTCGTCTTTTTCTTGTGAACTAGAACTGTTGTCTTATTCGCAGTTTAACATGCCAAGTATTTGCGAGTGTTTGACTGGAATTAGATATATGTGAATAAAATACATCGTGAGTTAAAAAAATTATTATTAATATTATTATTACTTGTAGTATTCACACAACAAAGATGTAACTGGTGGAATTTCCTTCCAGATATCAGGCCATATCTCCCATAGCTTTAGGTATCCAGAGTCTTTCTCAAAATATACGCTGACCCTAACAAACAAGCCAACAGCAAACCAATGCCAACCTTAACGCCTTTCATCTTAACCTATTCTTCAAGACTGGTTCTTACTGTGCATAAGGTACCGACTATAATGGGAAGTGTGTCCACTTTGCTGCAAGTTTATATTCGTTTTACTTATTTCTTCAAATCATGATATCTCTCTAGCTTTTGTGTTTCCTTTTCTGCCAAATGAATATCAAATGGGCAAGCAACATCAACTATTGAACGAGTTCTACCTTCCTTTTCCAATGCCAGAATATCAGGCTTATTATGGACAACCTTGTAGTCTATTTGTATAGACATATCCAACAGAATTTTCACATGATCATTTTCCACTGCACCTTCTGTCACATGTTTATACTACATACAAGCACATGCTAATAAAATATTATACACAATGCCCAGTACAAGATCTCTTTGCTACTCTGTCGTGTCGCCAATGTTTGTCTTGTTTCTGTGTCAACATTTTGCAGTCTGATAAAACATGTGCTACAGTCTCATCTCGTTCCTTACAAAATCGACACTTTCCATCAATCTGTTCATTATCAATGACCTTTCTAA
>JAAAKL020015456.1:0-11479 GCA_010016065.2 Carybdea cf. marsupialis auct. non (Linnaeus, 1758)
TGTAAATGTGCTCTCTCCCCAGGACATTGCTCACTCTGGCTGGGCAATAGGCTACGCTCGAAATCGAGTATGCCACACAAAAAAAAAAAGAAAAGGAAATTCATCATTTCCGTTCTTTCCTGCATGAGTATCCCCATAATGATACTGACTGTATGCTTATACATGAACTAGCACTACTGCGTGAACGCAACAATTTGGGAGAGTTGCCCAATGAGTTACGGCAAGTGATTCAGGACTACAAAGCATTCAGCAGTGATACCAAAGAAGGAAAGCATAGACTGACAGCTCAGTATTGGCTAGGATACGAAGTATGAATATATATACCCAGGCAAGTACACGAATAGTAAACGACATCTTGTAAAGAACAATAATGTTTGAAAGTAATAAAAATAATCGGAAAATGACAAAAAAATAAAGACATGAGAAGAAAACATCGAAAGCTCGATTTAATAAATTTTGATCACTCTCAAACATAAATGTTCTTTTCAAGATGTCGTTTACTTTTCACGTACTTGCCTGGGTATTTATATTGATAATTCGGATACGATTTCCACCAGGAGTCTCTATTGCAATTTTAAACGACGTACACATCGATTCGAATCGAGGGTACATAATGGACGCCACGTTAACTTAAAACAAAAATCCACACACTATTTTACTTCTCATTTCGTAATAAGCAAATATAAATTGTCCAAATCAAAATTTTTTGCCCGAAAAGATCAGGAATTTTACGAGACTGGTGGGCATGCAGCCCCCCCCCCCCTCAGCCCCTATGGCTTTTTTATCTCCACTCTTTTTGCTTATGTTATTAGTATGTTAGTTCCTCTTTTGTTTAGTTCATCATTATTATGCTTCAGTTTATATACGAATTTAATTCTTGAACACTTTTAATGGTTAACTTTATGAAAGAGATATTATATTCTAGAAACATTTAGGGCACTATGTCTCTTACCTGTTATACCACCGCTGTTGACGAACAATACGTGGCAGCTTTATTACATAATTAATTTAAAGTTTAGGGTCTGCTTCCAATTTGGTGACTTTGTGCTACAGTTATAGCGCCATACATATGATAAAGCATAAGTTCACAAAAAACTGAAGTGAAGGGGTTGCATGTATCGGGCCCGTTGCAATGAATTACGAGAGGTCGTGGTTGGAGGAATTAGCCTACATGCAAACATGGGGATCGCGTAGGCTAGCTGATGAGATATTTATGGCAAGCAACCCCTACTACTTTCCGATAAAATTACTGAACACAAGGGGGAAATTGCATTGCGGCCATACCAAGGGTCCTAAATCCCCAATTGAACACTTGGAGGGAAGCTGGCATGGTATAAAGAAACACTTCGGGTGGTCAGCCATCCATATTTGACAGAAAAGCCACAAAGCCCACAAGAAATCTCATTTTGGAGCTGGGACTTTATGATGGGTGACCAGTACCCCTGGGTGGGTCCATGTAGAAAAAGGTAGCTGACAAGCCCTTATTTAGAGAAATTTCAGGTCAGCTGCACATTTTCAGGTAGTATAATGATTTCTGAAGATGGTAAGGAAAAATTTGAGCTGGGACCTTATAGGTGGCCAAAGAGCCCCTAAATTGGGCACTTTAAGGGTGGCTGACTGAGGGTTATTGACTGATTTGGATGGTCAGCTGGCCATACTTGAGATCAGCACCACTACTTAGGGGCTGAATTTCGTGCTGGGACCTTATGGAGGGCCTAAAGCCAAAATTTTGAGAATTAGAAATGGGCATACTCCAGCATCCCAAGAGCTTTGAGCCAGCTGACTACTGGAATCCGAATGACCATCAAACGCTTCGCCCATCTACACCAATTGTAGCTTGGGACCTTATGGAGGGTATATTTCGTCACTGGCTCCTGGACTGTAAAGGTCATGTAAGTAGCAAATTTTTTTTCTTAAAATAATTTGTCAACCTATAAACAAATGCCCACTTGGAATTTCAATTATTTTGTGACATTTGTATAAAATAGGATTCATACTACTGCACTCATAGTTGCCACTGCACAAAGCTAATGTCAGCAAAACTTCCCTTACTCTTTTTGTTACTATAATTGACAATAATTATGATCCACAACTCTACTGATCAAATCAAGAATGCATGTCTGTGGTTTGATAAATACTGATATATGTCATCACCAACTTACAAATAAAAGAATGTCTTGTTAGCTACTCACCTCTGGGATTTTGTTGTGCTTAAAGTTGTCCACTGGCATGCTGTATCTCATAACTTCAATCTGTGAAATGAAACAATGTCCTTAGTAGTAAAAATAGAAATGAAGAAACAGAATGAAATCAATCACAGTGATAGTTATACACCATGAAACTGCTCATGGATATTAACAACATTTAAACATATTATAGATAAAACAATCTTCTGGGATCTTAGAAAGAAAGACTCTGATGTTCTTCAGTGCCTGTAAGGCAGTATGGCGCTAGAGGTTGAACCTGGCACTCATGTGGCAGTAGCTAGCTATGTAATGGTGGAGTTTGAAAAAGGGATCAATGTAAACCAAGGGTCTGCTTTGAGTCCAACACTCTTTATCTTAGTAATGGAAGAAAGCCAAGGAATGGAGTTGGGCAACTTTGCTACCTGGGTGAGTTCTTGGTGGATCATATTGGAGCCCTGAATGTAACTTGAGAATCTCTGCAGCTTGGTACAAGTAGTGAAAGCTGTCCAGTCCCTGAATCAATACCATTATCGCATTGATACACAGTGGCAGAGCATACTGTACCTGCATTTGATCAAGGCTACTCTATGGTTTAAAGGCACATGGAATATGGCAGAAACTTGAGCATTTGCTGCATGACGGTAACTTGCAACATGAGAATGCTGTGACCTTGGTGGATCAGGTGAATAGTGAGAAAGTTGAAAGAAGATGCAAAGTACTAACTACAGAAGGTGTTAACACCAGGAAGACCCAAATAGTATAACCACATACAATGTAAATAATTTGTAAGAGCCCTACAATTGGCAAGTAGAGTGAAAATAACAATGTAGAAACAATAAGGGGGCAAGGGGGGAGAAACACTTGGCCGAGGACAGAGCAGAAAGGTATGGTGAAGGCTAGGCCGCTGGAGGGCATAGTTATTGATTAGAGAAAGGAGGAGAAATCTATCAAACTGACAAAGCCAATGATGTGGGAGAGGAAGATAATAAATAGAGATAGTGAAGTAGACAGTGGTTGACACAATGAAAGTACATTGAATGCTAAAATTTTCTTGGTACTATTAGATTGCTGCTGATATCAGCATATTATCACAAGCAAAACCCTACACCAAAAAGGTTAACTGTTCAATATCCGAATATATCACTTCATTTATACAAAAGTACTAAGTACAACTCTATTATGTTTCCTTCTCTCATCAGTTGCCTTCTGACTTTAACAATAAGTGATTTGTTTCATTCAGATAAATTGTTAAGTGAAAAAAAACTTATTTACATTTAAATAAACATATCTGACAATGCTGTGCACTGCATTTTTTAGTACAAAGTTATGTTTGCTTTTAAGTATTAAAGTTGAGAAGAGTCTCTTGACATCTTATTCAGAAATCTTTGCCTCCATTGCTTAATAACACTGCATCTGGTCATTCTTTCCTTGGACGTTTCAAATCAGACCTTTGATTAACAACTTTCTAATGCTCTGCCATCAACCCCACTCCTCCTTTTCAATTTATTTGCTGTATATTGTAATGCATAACTCTGGGTTTAATCAGTTCCTTTTCAATTATAGTGACATATAACAGAACAACCAATCAATCAAAATGCTAAGCAGCAAAATTTCATAGTAATAAATTACCTCTTTCAAAATTGTGTGCTGCAAATGAACATCATCAACTTCCATGCTTTCCATTTCCATATCACCAACTAAAGGTGTGTTCCCAGGAGTATCACAGACATTCCCTACAACATTCTGTATAGGAGGTGTGATAATTTCACTTGCATCAAAATCCACATCCATGTCAACTGCATCTATTGATACAGGTGGAGAACCTGTATACAATCTGTTTGCATGATCTTCATTTGATTTCTCGTTACTGCCATCACTATCAATATTTTTTGGTCTTTTTGGAATTTTAAAGTTATCATTAAATGGAATCGATTTGTGTAGATCTGTTTCTATTTTATTGCCACACTTCACATCAGCTGTGGATTCGCAGAGTTTTCCAACCCTCTGCTCTTTTTTCTTATGAGGTGGCAAATGTGCAAAACTGGACCCCCTACCTAAGGAAATGGGCTTATTAACAGTTATGTTAGAATGATGCTTATCAATATGTGACATTGTGCTGGAAGATGTTTCTTTTTTGAAACCAGTTTCTTTGTTTTTGCCTGACAAATGATCAGTGAATGTCATTTTAGTGCGCTCTATAGCTACTGCCTTAGCAGTCCTACATTGTTCCGCATCTGGGCTTGATGTTATCAATCTATTTCTTCTATTGGCATCTTTAGTCTCTTTAGTAATGGGTGTTATTGACCTTTCTTGGTCATTTTTAGTTCTTTTTCTACTTGATACTAAAGGACTATATTTACTTCCTTTCTTCTCTTTCACTAATGAATTTCGTATTGTATTAGTCCTCTCTGTCCTAAGTTTAATAGAAATCAGTTCCTGATCTTGATATTTATTCTTTGTGTAATCCAACGAGGAATGTTTGCTCCTCTTTTTTGAATTAGCTTCAAAATTGTCTGATTTGTCACGACTGGAATGCTCTAGATTGATAGCACTTTTGTGATCATCATCTTTGTTCTCTACCAGTAAACACCTATTTTTAACATTATCCTTGTAATTGTTCGCTTTCTCTGATGCACTTCTACTATTCCTTCTTGACTCTGTTTTCACTCCTGTTACAAATTCACCACTTGCTTTATCAACTTCATAACCCCAACGTTTTATATTTTTTATCTTCTGTGATCTTAAACTTACTTTTTTGGCTTCAAACAAAGTTGTAGTACCTGTCCCTACTGCTAATTCATGTTTTTTCTCCTTTGTGTTGGAGTGCTTTTTATCAGTTGCTCCTTTCAACAGTTTTGTGCTCTCCATCTGGTTAACTTTTGGTCTTATTGGCCGCAAGCTTGTGTTATCTTCACCTACAGCTCCATGTTTTTCCATCTCACCAGAACAGGAATCTTTCCTCTGCCTTTTACTAGATATTTTGCTTGGCAAAATGTCATCGTCCACACTACCATGACTTAGCTACAACAAGAACAATGGAAAGGAATATTCCAGATGCATTGAAAAGTAATCACCATTTTTACTTACTTACTGTGATGTTAAATAGCAAAGTAAGTAATTTTTACCAAGTGATAAAGTCATATATGCTGCGTCTCAAAACAATGCTCATTTATCACCAAAAATACATATCAAAAGTGTATTTTAGGCAAAAAGCATGAATTAGAATTTTATTATTGAAAACTCCACGTACTACCCATCTCTTAAAGTATGACTAGTTATAAAATCAAGCACAAGACAACTATAAAGTTGTTAAGTACTGAGTGGTATTGGCATTCTACAAGATACCCTGAATAATTAAAACATTTAATAAATCAACACTTCCAGTGGTCTCCAAGCTAGCCACACAGATATTCTAAATGTATAACTTTATAGTCGACTGGCGAATTTTACTTTCAGTAAGAGCTGTTAGCACTGACATTTTAATGTCTTCGGCACCAGGGCGGCCAGGTACTAAGTACGGTACTACTTTAACATTGCAAATCTAAGTCAAATTTTGAACAGCTCAATGAACTTACAGTTATATAACAACTAATACTGTAAAGAGTAGACTACATTATTCTCAGGTTCTAGGAAATTAGTAAATACGGGCTTAAAATAAGTTTCTTTTCAAAATTGAAAATATGCCTCCAACATCTTGTTATAAATAAAAATAAAGAAATGGCATGATAGCGTAACCTATTATCAGATCATCACGAGCCATCCTACAAAACAGGGTCTACCTTCCGGGCTCTTGAGTCACTATTAGAATGACTCCATTCCTTTGATTTCGTTCTCTTCAACTTTGATGACGCTTTCGACGAGGTGGATAAGGAATCAGTTTCGTCTAAGTCTCCCGGTCCTCTTGCCTCAACCCTGGGTCTCGCCCAGCTTGACTCTCCTGTGTCTGTGTTGAAGTAATAATAAATGCCCTCCCTTGATTTAGACTTGCACTGTATCCAACCAGACGGTAGCTCTGAGTCCTCAGAATCGCCTTCCTTAGGCCTACCTCCTGAAGTATCTTCTGAAGCCATGTTCCAAGTGAAACTGAAAAGTTATGTCTCAGATCCACAGGGAAATGCAGGCCAATTTTGGGCATTGCTCTTCACTGCAAATGTGCTTTCCATCCCCAGCTAAATCTTTGGTAATGCGCACTGATATAGTTTGAATGTTTCTGTCCTTAGAACCAATCATTACAACAGATGCTGCGGTGCTTCATATCTTAACACGAAATAAAGTAAGTTATATTATATTTGTTCCATGCAAAGGTACGGAGTTGGACGGATAGCAAACATGCCGACAGTACCTCATGTCTGCAACACCAAGAGCACTCGTTTCCAAAAGCAGGTGAAAAAAAGCCATTGCGCTAGTTGATAAAGGGGTTGCCCTACTCCCCTTGATCCAGTTCTTCTTGGACACACACCCGTAACAAAACACGCCAGCAATGAGGCAACGAGTGATCAAGGGAGACTAGATAGGCCATCAGAGAAGGAAGTTGATTAGTTCTAAATATATTACTAATATTTTCATCAGGGGAGGGGCATGACCCTTTGCCATGGAGCTCATTTGACACGATTTTGAAACATGAATTCACTTATGTGGTGAAATCCTGGAAATTTAATTTATATTTCGTAAAATTTATTTTAAGATACGTCATGAGCGAAAAAGAAAAGTGGGACGGACCCCAATGAGAACCAAAACTGACTTTCCCGTTGACACAAATAAGAGAAAACTCAAGAATTTAAGGTAAGACTTCATCAACCTCTACGTGCCTCACTAAGCATTCTCTTCCTTAACAGGTATTAAATATTGCTTCCTTGCACTTCCGCTTACCCCTTAGACATTTCAATTTTTCTTATCTATCATAGTTTCCCCAGATTTTCATTAAGTCCTCTTAAAATTCCGAGAAGTTCTGATTTTGGAAACGAAAAGGCCTCCTTTCTCTAAGAGACTCAACTTGAATTAGATATATGCTAGGAAAGGAAAGCCAGATGCGAAAAAAGAGTGGGGATGTTGAAGAGACTCTTAGTAAACAACTGAGAACGGTCTTGATGAGAGGCGTCCTCCAGTAGCGGCTCCAGTACCAAGTGATCCACATGCAAGGAAACTATGAAATTGATGGGTCGTCTGATCGTAATACTTTGCACTGCAGACTAAGCAAGTTTTTATTGCTATTTATGACCATAGATGGGAATGAAGTTCTTGCCTACTTCCCGCCGCTTGTACAAGACTGCAGTGCTTGTAAAATTTAAAATAGAGTACATCCGCCATAGACGAGTCAAGAGGAAAACATATTCCTATGATAGTTATCAAAACCAAACAAGGGGTGCGAATGGACAATTAGTATTAAGCAAAATGCACAAGAAAATATCCTGAGTTTTGACGTATTTTATATTAAGACGTGATCGACTAGACTATTTAAATATGACAACCCAAAATCTTCTAAACAATGATGAGGAAGTTAGCATCATAATCATCGGACTTGCGCAACAAAAGGCCATCAAGTACTCTCTATCACCAAGTACTCTCCATCACCAATTGCTGTGTCGAATTTCGCAGAGTACAGTCCCTTGCATTCCAATGAGAGGATGTTGTGTGGAACATTTCGAGAAAATAAGCGTGCGATTATATATAACATAACTCTATTAACGTGTCTACGCATTCAATCACAAGGAAGGAAATCCTAAAGTTACAATAGTAACGTGACACGAAGTAGACATCGAAGAGCCTTATGACGATTCTCTACAGATGTCGTAATGTAACTTTGATCTTTTAGAGTTTTGGGGCGTGTTTAGGTTTCCACAGCACCAAATTTACGAACACTTTATTACTTTACCGACAATGAACAGCAATCTAAGTATGCGTGTTTGCATTGTCTTCGAGATCCTTGGGAGGTCAGCTAAGAATCTTTTCATTCTCAAATGTTATCTCTGTCTGATGTTGTTGGAATGCCACAGCAGAATAATGTATATAACCTCCAAAAATCCACAATGAGGAAGAAATTTCTCTTAGGGAAAAGTAACAAAACAAAGAAATTCAAAGTGTTAGAAGAGAGATTTATTGAAAAGGACGCAAAAGTCCAACGAGATTATGATTTATAACTAGAAGGCTTTCTTGGGGCTGACTAAATCCAAGTTAAGTTTAAAAAGCAGAAATACATAGGACAGTTACAGTAGTGTGTGCTAATACTAGAGAAAGGAGAGTCCAAATAATACACGAAGTACCTAGATGAATCGAGAGAGGTCACAAAACGGACAGATCGTTTGACCAACATACGTGATGTATCCATGACACTCAAAACAATAGGCAATGCCTTCATCGCAGCAAGCTTATGACTGACATCCTTTACTAAAAAAACAGAATGGGGACAAATTGAGCGAAATATAAACCATAATTTTATATGAGCCTTTTGAGCCATTATATGCGGCGCCACTTTTGTGTGTCTGCACATGGAAAATGGTTATCTTTGGTGTAAAATCCAAAATCACACTTCGGACGCAAACGATATTTCTATTCTTAACATAAAAGGATGCTTTACTTGTGAAATGTGTTCTTTGCGAAATCGCTTGATTCACAAGCATAAGAAACAATCCGTCATATTTAATTCTTTAAGTTCCAACTTTCTTTAAAACTTCTACGATTAACTTAACAGGTATAAAATACATTTCATACATTTACATTTCATCAAAAGTGTCTCCACATCTCCACTCCCACCTGAAACATCTTTGAGGTATTCCAGGGTCCCATAGAAATATGAGGGCGTCTTACTTTAATGGAGAGGCCTCAGGACAACTGCTTACGAAATGAAACTATCAACAGGATATATGCATCAATGGTAAACCATTGAACTCGATATAAAAGTATTTTTATGTTGAGTTTTATGTGGTCAACTATCAACAGGGTAGTTCTCGTAGTGATTTCGAGGTTCTGACATCGAATGTAAACATTTCGTGAGCCAACTTTTAGTATTTGCGAAACGCGTACTAAATTGACTGACAATGGTGAGATTTCAATCGAAAGTCACAGTGATTTGGGTTTCTGTACTGTACCATCTTGTCTAGCTTGGCTTAGCAATTAAAGTATATGTGGATTTATGGGTAACGAAGAGTAAGAACCAGGATACAAACAAGTTCAGATGAAGTGAAATGGAAAATTAGGGTTCAGTTACCTCATCTTCTTGCGTTAGCTCGGCAGTGTTTTTGGTTTTACCAGGCCTAGTCAAATTGACTTCAATGATAAGCATACGGCAACCACGAGAGTCTATCAGCTTTGTTACTAAGAAAACTGTGAAGAATTCGTTCGTGACAAAGATGAGTTGACCGTAGATTTATCGGAACTGTACCTATACCAGTATATTACAAATCATATGTCTGTGTACTGATAAATGTTTGATGATGTCGAAAGCTTTGAAAATGCTGGTGAGTTATATTCAAGATAATTATCTCAAGGCCATTAAGAATATTTATGTCCCAGGACAATCTAAGAAATTTGTTTAGTAGCCAGGAGTGAGTTGGACTGGTTTGGGATCGGTGTAGGGCCTATAGCCTACGTGGACTTCTTCTATAGATATGACACATCACTTGCACTTACCAAAACCCTTTTTATCTTTAGTCATTTTGAATTGTGTAAATCTTGATGCCTGGTTTATTAGCACTATCTATGGAGAGAAACAACTGCCTCATAAGTGTCTTTATACATGACGTGAACGTGTTCGACTATAAGTTGAGATATATTTCAAAGTTGAGAACTTCTCGAAACCATAAGAACACTCGTATGGAAAGCTGATACCTTTAGTACCCAAAGATTCCTATGGTTTGTATATGTAGGAAATAGTAGTACTATGAACTGCAGGTGTGCATGAGGGTGTAACATGAGCTGAACACTCAATTAACATACATTTGTAGATGGACGTCAAGGGTGTAAGAAGCAGTTTTATTAAATGCGTTTGTCAGAGAAAGTAGAAAATTCCCCAAAATTAATTTCCAAAAAGAAATCAAAGAGAAATGTTTCGTTTGGTGATTGATATTTGTACAGTGCTGACCCTATATGGCTTTGTCCTGCCATGAAAACCAGCATATATTTAACAGCCAAAAATGGTTTCTGTGAGGTACTGCACTACTATTGGAAAATTGAGGAACTTGACCTTGCAAATATATATATATAGAAATCAGGTGTTGTTATTGAACATTTCAGGGAACATAACCCTGACTTTCTGTAGCACTGATGTTTTCTTTCCTGAACATAAGGCAGGTACAAATGTTCACCAATGTCTGTTTTTATCCTTGTGATAGTATGACTGAGACGGTCTCGTACAATGTGTTTATATAAGTGTTGGTAAACCTTCTCTGATAAATATGTATACTTTATGTATTTTCAAGGTTGCTGGGCTGACAAATGTGTGGCAAGTCAAACTACAAAAAAGTTGTTGAACTGTGTTTCATGGCATTATTTCATGGCTTCTTCCTTTCACTTTAAGCTTGTTGGACTTGGCAATTCATCACTGACAGAGACAAGACATAGCATTGGTATGGTTGTGCTGAACGGATTAGCTTCAAGGCTTGAACTTCATTGGGCGTACAACAGTAGATGTGGTGGGCAGGTTGCAAGTTCAGTGAAACATGGCAGGCATCTTTTTCTTCTTAAACCAAAGTATCTGATGAATATTAATGGGAAAAGTGTTGCAAAAGCTGGTATGTTGAAATAGTTTTATGTCTATGTTTGTTCCTTACAAGACCTGGTTCAAATATTTTTGTGTTCTAATTATATCCTTTTATGCACCATGAACTATCAAATGTAGTCTTCTTTCTTTCCCATCTAAAGAGCAGACCCCTATTTTATAAATCTACTAAATAAAGTAAATTTATGTATCATTAATTTAACTACAGTAAAATGACATTAGAATATTATCAAGACCTTGAAATAACTAAAGGCCAGCCTACTAGCTATATGTAGCTTTTCCTTAAAATTCCTTTATTAAGAAAACCAATATGCTATACTTGATAATAATTTTAGCCCCAAAACTGGAAAGCTGGTCTTTAGGCATTTTTAGACTACACGAACGTAGTACCATTAAGTAAACTTTACAGTGGATAATAATAATTTTACCAATTTTGGGCTTTTGTACACCATTAGAGCATTCCAAGTATACCATGTTTTAATAATAATAATATTTATTTTTTTAACTTAAATTTCATTTATTTGTTTACTCTACTGATAACATTCTCACTGCTTTCACCCAACAAGCTCATTAGGGACAG
>JAAAKL020015457.1:0-11479 GCA_010016065.2 Carybdea cf. marsupialis auct. non (Linnaeus, 1758)
AATAAGGCTTACTGTTGCCACTATAAATTTATCTGAGACCTATGACAGCGCTCATAGATCTCAGAGCTCTGTCACATGCACACAACACATAAATTACAACACACTGAACATTTATAGTGAACTACTGCAGCCAATCAAATTACATACAAGATAGGAAGTGGAGGGTGATTGGTTAGTAAAAGATCTGGGTGGTGTCAGTAGATTCGTGTTAGTTTACTATTGGTTAATGGTTACGCTACGTATCATTTCCATTACAATACATGTACAATATACACTTGAACCAGTAAGACAACAAAGCAGTCGTAACCCAGTGATATATAATGGTGATCTGGTCTTGCTGATGGCAGTTTTGTCAATCTCACAGCTATTTTTAAAGACTTTTCAAGATCTCTAATATACTGCTTAGGGAGAAGAGCATCTACCATTAGTTAATTTTTGAACTTTCTCAAACACTGAGTTGTCAAGCAGATTCATGCTGACGCTTAGCTATTTGCTTATTAGAGAAACTTAGAGATATAATTCAATACCTCGATTGTAATGACAAATAATTCTTTACTTCTTATGTAACTTTTGACAATCTGAATTCTAGGATGATAAGAAGCCAAATCGAATAACTTTGACGTTGAAGAGTAAACTAGCCTTGATATAGAAAAATTCACCGGACATCTCATAATCGAATGATTTGTGCTCTCTATTTTGATTGACACAAAGCCATCTTTAATACAGTAGCGCGAGTTTACAATAACTACGCCTCTTGTCTTGCTAGGCTTAAATATTGATATTGTTAGTCATTTAGCATTGGAAGGTTTTTCGAGTCCTTGACAGTTGGTAGATGCGTGGAAGAGTGTTCAAAATATGCGAGTGTGGCCGGTGATTTTCGCGGTCTAATTCCCTATCTAAGCTCGAAGTTTTAAACATAGAGCTAGATAACTTTTTGATTACTTTGCCACTAACCTACTTTGCATACATTTCAGTTATCCATTGTCTGAATTTTTAGAGGAAAATTGAAAATGGAAGAAATTGCACTGAAACGTTGTGCAAAACTTACCATATTATAAAACAGGCGGTATTTAGTATGACGTACCATTTGAAACTAGACTTTCTCTAGTACATCTACTACATCAATAGTAAAATATAGAACTAAAATTCATCCAATATGCCGTACCAAAACGACAATTAACACCGCTTCAGAAATTAAATGGTGATTAATTTATATTGTAAAGCATCACGGAAATTACACGACCTTACCAAAAATATGTTTAAATCAAAACTCGCAAAGTGTTTTTTGAATGCGTGTATCACAGGTTCTAATCCTGTTGGTGACATACTTTTCCATTTCTCTGATATCTCTTCAAACTTATCAAATCGAAACTCCTGCGCGAGGAGGCAGTTATTAAAATTTAAATTATCAAATATCAATTAAACTGTATGTTGACTTAATAATGAAGATTATTTACTGAAGGTAGCAGTGACAACTTAATAGACGGAGTTGAGATCAAAGAGAATACCATAGCTCATGTTACTGGTTCGCATCCTGTTAGTGATACCGCTTATTTCACTCTTGTTTTCAATAATGCAAAATTTCAAACCCCGTTTTCGCGAAGAGCATGCAATCATGAAAAATCAAACAGTTAACAGGATACCCAAGTAAAACGTGAAACGTATAAAAATTAAACTGTGTGGAAATCGGGGAAGATAAAATATCAACTTATTCATGTTATGACCATATAAAAGTTGGACTACTAAAACGTTTTACTGTATTAATATGTACTGGAGTGAAATATCTTAAGCAAGAAGGAAAAATTTGGGAACATTTGATATGGAAGATTCGTAAGTGTTCACAGTAAGAAATAAAAATGTTCGAAGGGAAGTAGTTCATTATACCAAAGACTAGAGAGAAAGTTATAGATTTAGACCGATATGCAGATTATAGAGAAAGAAATTGACAAAGACTATAGAGACTTTCTCTATAGTCTTTGATTTTACAAAATGATTGATTTATTAAGGACTTTAAGCCAAAATTACTTGAGTTAACATCCATAATCCAATTCAATTGTAGCAGCTGTCCAACACTGAAATAAAATTGATGAAAATTAGGTTATGTTAAAGCAACTTTTTCCAGCATGAAATCACCATGGAAGCTTTCTTTGGTTCATGCTGTGTTGAGCTATATTCCATAGGCATGTCGTTCATAGCTATAATTGATGTCTTGAGCTAATATGTTTCTCTTGGCCAGACGATAGGTGACTCAAAATAAGTTGTATTTCTTGCTATTCATTGTCTCTCCTGCCGTAATTAAAGAATTTTAAACATGAGAATTCTGCTGTTTATAATCGTAAATTGCTAAATGTGTCTTAGGCATCGGACAAGGCAAATTTTGATTCATGCACCCCTTTTGATCTGTTGATTTAATAAATTCACTTTTACGTCAATGCAGGGAAATCCGATGTAAAGGGAACAATATATAATAAAATTGAGTTAAGGTAACCCTGATGTGGTACAATTAATACAGCGTTTCCATTTAATGAAATAGCAATTCAGAGATTTGTAGAGGCCTTTGTCCTTCTTACGTTTGTTATTGAAATTAGTTTGAATTGGTTATGGGGGCAGTGTCAATGGTGTTGGCAAGGGCTATAATGGATTCCAAAGGTTTAAAAAACCCCGATTTTATCAATCGCGTTAATAGCTGACAAGGCAATTATTTTTTTCCAGGCGGTAATTATTGACCCCTCTTGCTTTCCCCGGCCTGCGAGTATCCATGTTAACAAGCAACTTTTTGTTGTTCGTGATTTGTCATTCCATTTCCCTTTGCCTAAAAAGCCACACTAGACCTCCTACGTTTGTTTCAAATACCTAGCAGTGTTCAAAACACATTAATGCTGTAGGTTCATAAATAAAATACGGAGTTATTTAGGGTGCACCAACACTCTCCGTATTGTGCAGCAAGGGAGGCAAGAACGCATGTGACGCAATAGTAAAAGAACTCTGCGTGGCTATTTCTGTTCTGTATTCCGCTTCAACACTGTACAAGGAAACAGCAGATCTATATATATATATGAGTGTATATAAATGTGTTAAAGAAAAAACAATGAACAAGTAAGATGTCGAATTTGCTACTAAAATTGTTCACTGTTCACTGAGTTTCACTGACAGTAGCTTTTTAAGGCGATTCAACATTTACTTGGAAACCCGTATGCCAACATAAACAACTACTACGAAGATCCCTTTATGGTAGCAAAAGTTCTCTCTCCTGTTTAATTTTAACATTTTTGGGCAGCATTTATCAAAAGACAAAGAAGCCTCAGCTCTACTGATATCCATTAGCCAGCAGAAAAAGATACAAGTAACAGAAGAATACTATTACCACTGCAATATGTTGCCTCACCACTTTTTTGGCCGAGTTTCCGCTGGCTTTGATTCGATACACCCTCTCCAATCCTCGCCATCAACCATAAACTTTGCAGTTACAGTATTCGTCCCTACACTTAAAAGCCTCTCCCTCATGGTGTCTTATACAATGCCCTGTCAGCTTTGTTCCCTTCCATCTAGCCTTCATATAAATTGAACTAAAACCTGAAACCAAGGTGAAGTATTTTAGAAGGACCGGACGGGAGAGCAAAGGTTTACTGTGCCCCTCCAATTTCTGAAAAATCCAAATTCGGACGAAAACGAGCACCCATATTTGAGAAATTCTGATATGTAAACGTCCGAAATGGCGACCTTCAGCTATTTTTGATATTTAACAATCTAACTTGAAAATACTGAATTCAAATTTGCATCAGCATTTAGACATAAGAGATGCGTAGAAAATTTACCCTCTGTATGCTCCCGTACTCGGTGCCAGCCCTCTACATAGGCGTCTTCAAGCTTGTCTAGGCTATATTTATAATCGGTAGTTTACCATTATCTAAAACATGGCACATGATTTCAGACTTTCTAAACGTAGACCATAAACAGTCTACTGAATAAATCTGATGTGAAGTTATGATGATTTGGGCTAAATTAAATTAGTAGGTGATTGAAATATACTAAGGGATTTGCATGATGCGTTTTGATCTTTTGGTAATAAAAAGCATCTGGTGGATGATGCATTTTTCTTGTAGGCTTATAGATGTAACGTAGCAACATTAATATCAAAAGGCAATTTTACTTGATTCCATGCGAAAGAAATACACCAAATTCAAATTAATAACTAAAAAGCAGGGATGTGACACAAAAATTATATTTCGTGCAATAAATGAAATTGTAGACAATATTATTGATCAGAAACTGAGAACCAGCAAAGCATGCCCACATTGCAAGAGCTATCTCTCTGGTAGAAACTTCTGACGTGATATTTTATCCTTTGACAAAAAACAGATCAGAAATATATTTATTTGCCCACTTCTTAACCATTTTTATGATTCTAAAACAGGACACGAGCACACATGTGCTTAGTACAGAAAGTTGGTTCTTTAATCATTCACTCGCTGATTCCCTGAATTAACCACTAGCTCATTCACTCATTCACTCATTCACTAACTCACTTATAAACTCTCTCTTACTCGGCCATTCACTCACTCATTCATACTTTCACTCGGTCACTCACTCATTCATACTCTCACTCGGTCACTTACTCATTCACTCACTCACTCATTTTCTCACTTATTCGGTCAATCACTCGCTCATGCTTACCCTCACGCATCAGCACATTTGTGCTCAGTACAGGAATTTGATTCTTTACTCACTGATTCAAACACCTACTGGTATACCCACTGGTGTCACACACACACCAATTTCCTCTCCCACTCTCTCTCAATCACTTAGTTGCAAAATTTATACACAATTTTCAGTACTATGCATATTTACACATGTACTTGTTTATCTATTCCTCGATACTTTGATTGATTGATCAATCAGTTGACTCATTTATTAATCTTTTACTTTCTTATATATACATTCATCGTGTGACTCCGTTTCTAATTTTCGTATTTGCTTGCTTTTTTAAATCACATTTTTAGTCACCTAGCTCCGCATGTACTCCTAGAATTTTGATTTTTAATTTCAGCTTGTTTTTGTGTCAGTGTGATATCGGTGTGTTACACCGAAAAAAGGACCAATATGTATCAAAGTTTTAAAACACCACTGTTTTGTTCTATTCGCTTTTAAAATTACTAAAAAACTTCATAAATCTGCTTAAGCATTACGTAAAAAGACGTTTTAAGAAAAAACCTAAAAGAATTGACAGAAATTTCTTCACTGAAATATCACCATCTGATTCCTCGACTACAGCTAGGCTTAATATTTAAGCCTCATTTTTATAGAAGATTGAAATAAATAATCTAATCTTTGATGATGCTTTGCCTTTGTTTTAGAACAAGTTCATATGATGGACATGTACGTTGCGGTTATATTCATCAGCTGTGCTCAAAGAGAATACCGAGAAGGTAAGTTACTTAATTCACAACAAATCCCTTCTACTCTCAATCATAAGAACTCTTGGTCTTGATTAATGAACTGAAATGTACACCGAATAATTAGATAGGTATATTTTTATTTCAAAAGGAACACTTTGTAGTACTATCACCTTCATCTAATTTGAAGTTTGCTCAAAAGATCTGCATTTCGTACTTTGCTGTGGCAGCGAAGTTAATTTGTATGGCCAATAGAGATAAATGTGTAATGGAAATGACACATAGGTGTAAACTAACAATGAACCAACACGAATTTGCTAACACCACCCAGATCCGTCACTAAACCAATCACCCTCCACTTCCTGTTTATCTGTAACTTGATTTGCTGTAATATAAATGTATGTGCAGTTCCTTGTTATTAATGTGTGTGTGTGTGTGTGTGTGTGTGTGTGTGTGTGTGACAGACCTCTGAGATCTAAGAGCGCTGTAATAGATCTCAGATAAATATATCGTGGAAAAAGTGAAAATGCAATTTATCCTTGGGGATAATCTGCAAGCGCTACCAGCGAGCTCCCCCAAAGCTGCCACTAGAGAGAGGCGCCTCTTACAAACGGTTTGAAAGTCAATTTATATTAGACTAGCTTTGGCTGACTTGCAAATCATACGGCATGCACTATCTGAAGAATTTGACGCATCATCTCAAAGCCATGGCTTTTTCCTGGATACACAAAAGTTGAACAAGTATCTGCGTGTCTAAGCATCGGAGGCGATAATGCAACCTACTTTATGCAACGCCCATTTGGTTTGTGCTTTGCTTATTTATTGAGTCTTGGAGGATAAATTTGTGAGAGAGAGTCTGTAGGATAAAATGACGATGTTGTTATTTTGTTTAAGAGAGAAAATAGGTTCATATGAAACAGCCATTCACATTATCATCAATAGTGGGGGCATGTCCAGGTATTGCGAAAGTTTGCTAATACAAATAAATTTTATTTTCTACGTATCTTAGCTACGAGACCCACCCAGTTTATTATAAGTAAATTATTGAGACGCAATTTCCCAGACTCCGCTGCATCCATTGAATCTGTGTTCTTCACATCTATTCATTTTAAGATGCATTATGATAAATGCACACGAAATATTGATTTGAATTCAAGCCTCAATTTGAACAGAGGTAGGGGCAGCCATAATTCCTCTGTATGCAAGGTCTCCTTACCTCACGTGACTAGGAGTCATGTATTAATGATCCATTCAATCCGTTTGCACATTTGTAGTAATATGAACATGGCCCTGCTTGTAGGCAAATTTGTTGTACAAACAAAGTAAATGTAATTTACCAATATACGTGTCAATCCTGCTCAGCATTGAATTTGGGTCAGAAGACCCCCTCATTTACATATTAGGATCTCGGAACACTTTGGCATCTCGTCCCTTACCGGTTATTCACTCTCTAGTCCACCTTTCTCTAACATAAGACAAAGATGCCATCTCTTCAAATCACCCTATGTCACCTGAAGACTTTAAAATTCTAACGACTGCTTCTTCTGGTTATCTGTTTCCCTTTAAAGAAAGCCTTCTTATCAAAAAACTGAATCCTACACTTAACGCGAGAAACAGTTCCTATATCCTGTGCTTGATTTAACCTCCCCTATTCATTACCAGGCCTTTGTAAGTTCTTCACTGCCAAAGAGCAACGATTGTTATTTTTCGCGTATGCTCTTTGAGAATGTTGTGTGACATACAATGAAACGTCGGCGCTTTCATACATCGAGCAGTTTGTTGTGGTTGTGTTTCTAACTTATGGTTGTGTTTAAGATTATTACCTGGGCCATTATGTTCATACAAAGTAAAATAAATAATGTATTAAACAGAAAATGTTTTACAAGGAGCTTAGAAAGGCACCCAAAATTATATTTTACCAAATATTGTTGAATAAATTAGTGAAAACGTACTATATTTGTAGAGCTAGATCGGCCTACGACGTCACAGTGTATTCAATGTAGCTATGTATTAGATAAACCATATGCCAGTTGAACCTAACGTTGGTTGAATCATGTCTAACTTAAACCACACCTTGCTCTTATCAACAGATGACCAAGAAAAATTCCAGTTGACTTCTAGCAACTCACCTCCTAAGGAAGAAATTCATTTACTTGAGCAAATTAAATAAATCTTATCGAAAGCAAGTCCGTCTCATTAACCTAAAACTAAAAATTTCTCAAAATATATAGAAAAATCAAACTAGGAAATGCTAAGGGGGCGGACCTCTTGCTATTTCCAGCCTTTCTGGAACTAGCTATTATGTTTGTCGAATTTTTCTTATTGTTAACTTGTGGGGAAGCTAAACAAAACGATAATTTTAATATCCACGCACTACATGTAAGACATTGAGTCTTCATGTCTTCTTTGATCTGCCTTTTCTAATCTCACGATATCTAGCTTATTGTAATCCTTACTGTGCGAGTATCAGGCATGCAAAATTTTACTCCTTATAAAATTGTTATTTTCCTTCTTAATATATATATTTATCAGTGACTAGACCTTTCCATGTAATACCAAAGATTACCCCTAGCCATCGCCGCTGAAGGAAAGCCGACGCTTTTTGTTATATTTCTGTATGCCATACAAACGCTGGTGCGACAACATTTATACTTGGTCTCAGCTAGACTTCAACCAGCTGAACGCGGCAGCAAGGGACCGGGGTCGGTGGGGATGGCTTTCTCATGTTGGAGCGCAATCTGGTTTTTTACCGGAGATAGCGGAATATGATGATATGCCCTTTGCGCATGATGTCACACACCATGTGCTATTTCCTCCTGGAGGGCAATCTCTATAGCCGCCAGAACGTTTTGACTGTGAAAGGTTAATGGTATCACTTACTTCAACTTTTGAAAGTGGAATTTGTTTCATCATGGTAAACTTTTGTGGTGTGTTTGGATCTATCAGAGATCATGGTTATCGCTTCTTTCGTTTACCTGTCGTTAGAGGCATTGCAAGAGACAGTATCAAACTCGGCGGGTTTTAAGTACAGCCGACACATTACTTTACATACATAATCTATAACTCAATCGATAGGTCTTGATAAGTATATTAAAATATGAAATAATATTTGAAATATACACATTTTTCGGGCAGCAAAGAAGGGCAATAACCACAGTCGGTAAACGTCAACAACAGAAATTGGTCGATTTAAAGACCCAGACTGCATTGGCTAGCGGTAACTATTGCAATACCCTACAATAACAGCGCTGGTTACAGCTCGAGCTTGAAGTTGGAAAATGACAAAAGAAGTCAATCCATAAACTTAGCTACGAACGGTAGCTTCTTTATCTTCACACAATCAGTCACCTCTTTACAACTCCGACTTTTACCAACTACTGACTCAAGACTATGACAGATTCTTTATTCATCATACGCGGAAAGCTACAAAAATATCTACCAATGAAAATTAACTACGTTTTAGTTTCTTTACGTATATACACTATTGATCAAGTACCTAAATTGTCCTACCCTTCCTCTTCTTCGTTTGAGAATGAGGCTGTGACATAAAGCGCTTGCTAGTCGCCACAGCGGATCACGTAGGCAAAAGAGGATTCCCCTAAAGGAATCTCTCGCTGTTTTCAAACAAATCAGAAAATCTTTCAATTTTGTGTTCTACGGATATGCAGTGGCGGGAGGAAAAAGGTTTGATAAATACATTGGTTTACAACGACATGTTGCAAATTACAATCATGTTATCCTGCCAAAGCTTACAGTTTTCAGGCGCCACTGTTTCCGTATTTTAGTGGTAGTATAGCGTGGATGATCGTTCAAATAATCCTACAGTTATTATATATTACAAGGGCATAAGAAATAATTCATCATTAATTTTTATAGGAGCGTAGATATAACACATACGTTCATGTTAAAGAGTAGTGTGTGTAGAAAGAGACCACAAAAATAGGAAAGTTTTATCAAATATTGGAACTCATTCATGACAATTATGTAAATCCAATTTTCTGTACCTCTATAGCCCTTTAATAGTATGGTTTTCAAAAAAACCAAGTTGAACTTTTGGCATAAAATATTCTTTCTGTTAACCTAATAATACACTACTGTTATTAAGTTTGCATTTTTGCTTTCGTATGTAAATTCAACAAGACTAAACCTTAAATCTTTTTTTAATTATCTACTTTACGTATATTTTTGGTTTTTATACGTTAGATATTTAAAACATCCTAGAGCTACTAAAGAAAATAACTGTTTTCCATTCTCTTCTTTTATCAAAATTTGTGGTCTTAAATCAATGTGGCATTCCTAAATTACTTGTTACGTGTCGTTGAAAACTATTTAGTTTGATGGCAAGTTTTGATTTATGTATTATAAGAAGTGATAAAATATGTTTACCCCAATACGACTTTTTCAATATGGAAAGAGAGCGCTTATTATAAGCGAATAGATGTTAAACTTGCAGTTGAAGGCTAACATAGTTAAGCAAGTTGTTTAAATCTTCCTTCATGTTAATAATCCGCGGGTGGAGCAAATGCCTTTTTATCATCTCTTTAACTGACAGATAATGAATATCATCACCTCATCCTTCAAAGTATAGTCCGTTTCTTGCAACTCCTTCACTCATTCCATTTAATATGCTTCGTCATAACTTTGAGTTGCCTAGAGTCGTAGGTAGATTAACAAGCAGCTTTTGAATTACGTTCACAAAATGCTGCTATTCATGCTGTTCCAGTTGAACTCTACCATCCCTAGTCCAAACGGTTGCGAATGATTGGTGTTAATTAGCATTGACAGATTCGTAGTTCACTTAAAACCTCCCCAGCACGTTTATTTTGCCCTAGCAACTACATGATAGATTAGACCACTTAGATATTGTGTACAATGGCCGACCCATGTCATAATTTTAGCAGTCTCCAAATAAAAAGATAACCTTTAACTCTTAGCTAGGGGGTAATAAAGGCAGATGTTTTATTTTAAAATGTTGATGACTACAACCGATTTTACTGTGCGACCTCAATAAAAGATAGTAAACTCTCATTAGTTTGGTCACAAACTGATTTAAAGAGAGACCAGTAAGATATTTATTGGACCAAATTGAGAGAGCATGTGGTCGCTCACCCTTCTAGTTGAAGGAAGAGTTAAGAAAGTATGCTTTCAACAGAAAATTATGCAAGTACTTTTGTCTTTCTTACTCGTGACGATCTAGACCATTCACAGTTTCAAAACAGTTATGCACGGTTTTGCGCGGCGTAACTTATAACATTCTTAGAAACCATGAAGATGTGCAAGGGTGGAGTCATTGCTTTACTTTGCGCGGAGGGTTATTTTTATTTCAATTCTTTCCTCAACCTACGGTCTTTAGGTAAATGCTTGTTTACTATCAATTTTTAAAATCACTCATAAATTTTCAAGAAATAGAACATTCGCAAACGTTAGTACAGATGGTTAGAACATCAGAACATTACAAAAATAGAGAAACTATTTTGGCACCGATTTCAGTACACAAATACTTTGACTCTTTCGTTCTTTATTAAATGATAGATATATGGTACTTATAAGAGAACTAAATGTGGAAAAAGTAAGCAATTTAGTTTGGTAGATAAAAACAAGATACTCATATTCAAAATGTTTGTTTATGCTCTAGATTTCCACGGAGTAGCGAAACCATTTTAGTGTTTAAGAGGGATGTTCCTCCGAAACTTTTTTAAGTCCATGATCGTCAGAATGGGAAACGAAAAGGAAGGAATAAAACCTACATCCAACTGTATTTTCAAAATAGCCAATCAATACTTAAACTACCAGAATGGTGTTCCTTTGACCAAAGTGCCCACATAATTGAGTAGTTAATCGAAAAGACTAATTATTTGCCAGTTACTACTTAAAACTACCATGGCTTGATAAGGTTTCACTTCGATTCGAAAACCAGATCAAAAAGGCCGTGGAGAACTATTTCGAAGCAGGATCTCCCACACCGAAAACGAAGACTCTAATATTGCACTAAATAGTGCAATAGTATAGTCGACAATCCGGGTAGTCGATCCCGACTTCTCACCACCACCAGCAACCGTATTTTTGTTATTGTTGCTGGTGGTGGT
>JAAAKL020015458.1:0-11479 GCA_010016065.2 Carybdea cf. marsupialis auct. non (Linnaeus, 1758)
AAACAAAACAAAACAAAACAAAACAAAACAAAACAAAACAAAACAAAACAAAACAAAACAAAACAAAACAAAACAAAACAAATTATTTACAATTATTTTTCTATGCTTGACCCACGGTGGCCATTAAGTCTTTAAGTAACAGACGCCTTTCTTCGTTTGGGTCAATTAAGCCGTAGATGATATTTTTCACGCCTGTAACATAAAGGGAAACAAATGAAACTAGTAGAAAATGATGCTTTTACGTAGATACTACGTTGTGATATGGTTATACATTCGGAATTTATAGATGTTATCTTCCAACATGCAGGCACAATGATTAAATATATTTCATTCTTATGGAGAGGTAATGGACAAAGTTTCAAGCCACAAGCAATTGTGACAGGACCACATGTTTTGTGTATTTTCCAAGTTGATAATTTTACGAAGCCTTGCCAAGAATTTGTGGTACACCTCATGCCTAAATATAGTTTATCAAAAATTTTCAGAAATAAGGATGCAGGACATACCGGTCATTGCATGACATACCGATGAATTTCTCTAGGTAAAACATACAAGAAGAAACTGTGGCGTAAACAATCACAAATTACCGACGGAGTTGAGGAAGGCAAATACTTATTTTGGTACGTTCGCCCTTTTACTCAACTGCATGTGCATATATATGTTCGTTGAAACTCGTACTGCTCAGTAAGATCAGATTCCAGAGAGATTACGTTAAAGTAGGATCAGGAAGCCAATTGCTGTAGAAGTTCAGTGGTTCGGAAGTCTCGTAGTCAAATCGTTGTGGTCGGCATTTTAGCTTTCGCAGGCACAACGCACTTTTTAAAGTCACGAAAGAAAATAATGACAGAAACCAGGTATCCTTCATTCAGATTCCTGCACTCAAACGAGCTCACCTTCGCCACCGGCTCACACAATGTAGCGGTAAACACCGGATTTAAGCCATAATCATGATTCTGAGAAAACGTTAACAGGCATTGGAGAAATTTTTAAAAATCATGCTGGTTAAATTCTTCCCACAGTAGCTGGGGAAAGTCAGTACACTTTTCTAACGCAACGCTGTAGTAGATAGATAGGGAATGAGATCTCCCTGTGTCTGAAAACTGCAGTAAAACACTTTGAAGGACAAAAAGCAATGATAAAGAATCAAGGTGGAAACAGTCAAATAGGCATAAAGAAAGAAGTGATGACGAAAAGATATTCAACGTCATGTCCTGGGAAAAACCTGTAGTTTAGTCAAGGTCTTAAGGAAAGCCACAGACGGACGTAAAAAGCATAAAAATCTAAGGGTTGCCTTATACAACAATCGCCCAGCAAATACCGAAAGTAGCAATTTGTGACTCGGCACCTTGTAACTATGACCCTTATATTCTAGAGGGCAAAGTGCAAGTTACCATTCAGAAGTTCTCAAAAAAATAAAGAAGATGGTGTTAATATGTACTGATCTAAACTACTATAAATAGAAAAATAAGATTACAATCTAGATTTGGAAACGTACGAGCAGTTTTGGATATAAGTCGCACTGTAATTATTCTCAGCAAAACTTTGTTTCCAGCATTTATACAGCCTCTTTTCTCTGACAGCCACATCACAAAGCTCTCTGTCACCAACATACCTTGTAGACATATTTTACCTTGTAGATAAGCTCTACATTTTATTAGAAATTTGTTTATAGTCGCGCCGTTGAATGTAGAAACATATTGCAATATAATTATCACTATAATCTTTCAATCGTGTCCGAAAGCAAATTTTGCAGCCTCGTGGGATAAAGAAGAGCAGGGTAAGTATTCTGATAAAGGGTGTTACAGCATAGCTAGGACTTGCACCTCCGTATTTCAGGACCTTGCAATATAAAGTAGCTTTTCTAACCACTTGACAACGTATTCTCTAACCTGTACCTACGATGGAAATTATTTTTGAAATCTAACCAATATCAGCCCTCACCTTACCTGCAATTTCTGTTATGATCAACGTAACACGTCACCTAGAACGACGTATTCAACAATCGATCATGATACTCCTTTGGACGTACATTGTAAATTCAACATTTTTATAATAATTGACATGTTTATATTTCTTTTAACCAGTGATACAGAACCGAACAATAATTCTACAAGCTAGTACTGGAACGCAAAGGAAGAGCTTCCATTTCAAAACATCAGGATGTGTGGCTAGTGTTCTATTTAGAAAGTTAGTAAAATACAACAACTTTAAAGTAACTACCTTGAGAAATGGTATCAATACCATTGCTGCTGCCTTGTTGTATAGAAATGCTTTGGTTCTTCATAAACAGGTGATGAAGAATTGTTCCTAACTGCAGTGCAGATGCTTGTTTGGCGTACTTTGGATCGACACAGTACTTCAGAAGCAGATCCTCAGTTGATATTGTTTCAAATCCCGAGCTGTAAACAGTGTTCTCAGGAGAGAGAATCCCAGCCTCTCCATTAAATGCACCTGTTTAAAAAAAAGTGCAAAAATTTTGAATTGTTATTGATGATATGAGCTAAAGATCTACATATCTTACCAACAGCAAGTTAATGGCTAATATTGTACATCATAGGGTGACTCGGACTGCTGGCTATTGCTTTTATATGGTCAGATCCCATACATAATAGTAAGGGTGGAGGGGCGATCATAAAGTAGGACAGGCAAGAGCATATGGAATCAACTTTGCCTATTCAATTAAAGCTTAATGCAGAGAAAAAATTATGCCGACAACGATAAAAAACTCACAATACGCCCCATTGGACTCCAGTGGTCTCAAATTAAGTTTATGAGAAACTATCTTTCACTTTTTTAGTTATTTCTCTTTCCTTTTAAAATATTAAGAGTAGCTGAACTTGAAATCTGGAATATTTCTTATTCAAATGTGGTTGTATATGCCAGGTTCATAATATTACCATGCAGCATCCAAAAACAAGGTTTCGTCAGATAAATTTAAAATTCTTTAGGTTCATATTTCAGAGTTAATACGATATATCACTTTGCTGCAAAGTTCTTCGCACTTGGAGTAAAATTGAAAAGCTGTATATTGTTTGAAAATTAAAGTTAGGAAAGAAATTATTAAAATACTGACGTCACAACTTCCCTCTACATTGAACTGGTATTTACGCCGGATTACCAGCATCAAATCAGTGATTTTAATTAGAATACCTAAACCTATACTACATTCTTAGATTAAAGAATTCTCACTAGAAGTAACTACAAATGAAAATAACTTTTGAAGCACCAGCTTTTGTGGAAGTCAAGATTCTTCATGTGTGCAGACATGAATGCCAACATGACTAAATCTGATTTTCTTCTACCTGTTGTTGACTGACGGCAAGGAGTAGGCAATATCTTGAGAGTACAAAATGAGACTTCACACACGCTAGATTTTGCTGTAAAAGAACGTACTCCACAATCTACAGTATAGATAAAAGGGACGCCTTGGCGGAGGGGATGAATACAAGTAATGACGCCCTCTAAATCACAATTTTAATTTTGCTTTAAGTTGTAAAATGAGAAATATCTTAGCAAAATCGTATCCAGGAGTAACGTCTTGAAACTTTGGATCGATACAAAGAAGTGCGACAAGGTTGGTTCGTTGTTAAGGAGGTCCTTCGTTGTTAAGGAAATGCTTACTTTGTGCTTTCACTTTTTATTGTCTTATCATACGACTTTTGAGACTTTTGTATAGTGTTTATGCTTATCTAAAAATCTTTGTATTAAAATAATCATGAACTAGCTCAATCAGATGATTCATAGTCCATCTTCTCGTTGTTGTTTCTTGGGCTTGGATAACCTTACAGATCAGGAGGTAGAAACGACTCCTTTACATTGTCACTTTGGTATCCTGGTATGATTCCAATTCTGATGTTTTTAAACTTGGTTCATCGTCATCGGTTCTGCCTCTATTCGAGTAAAAAGATGGACTTCAAGTTCCTTATTAAGGACAAGAAACTTTAAGGAGGTGCTAAGCATCCCTTCCTCACCCTAACGATGGATCTGCATAATTTTCTGTTACTTGTAACAATAAAGTAACATAAAAGGTCGTCCGGGCAACATTTGCCTTACAGATAGGCTGCTGATGGGACTCCTCACCCTATCCAGACTTGGTTATTTTAAGATTGCAAGAACTGGGGGCTCGTTAACAAATCTGCAGCTGTTTCAATCCTAACAACTCAAAGAATATTTGTTATTTAGATAATTAACTTGTTAGCACTTTTGACTCACGTTCTAGCTAAAGAAAAAAAGAAGTTTATTTTGAAGTTTAAGGTTATGACGTCACATAACAGCCGGACGTTGACAAGTATGTAAACATCGTTCGAAAGTCCATTGTTTGAATAGCCATTTGTAACAAAACGTGAATTAAAACTTATATTTTAGGTTAAAAGATAGCAAACGCTGGATGGCAAGGAGATATTTTACAAGTAATTTATCTGACAGGTTTATTTTAAGTGCTTTTATCCATATACATTTGGTGTCGTTTATCAGCAAGTTTTCGTAAGAGGAGGGTTTATATCGTTATTATAAGTAATTTGTTGAAAAAGTTTGAATGGAGCCACTTATTAATGCATGGGGGAGCACGGTTCCTTAAGCTACCTGGGCTATTGCTACGCAGGACAATTTTATGTTTAACAGTGTCGAAAGCGCCATTTTATCTAAGAGAATATGTAATGCAACCTGTTGGTTATGTATTGGAAGATGTACATAATTATGTATATTGTGTAAAGAGCTCTTTCGATTTTCACAGTAAACGAAATGAAACTTTCTCTTAGACAGTTACTTATACGACACTATTAAAATTGCGATGTTGCAGTGTTCTTAGATTATTTATTTATTTATTAAATCGATAAGGTACTTTACATCCTTATTATTCGTGTAAGTCCTGTTAAAAAAAGAGAAACTAAAAACTATCTACTAAAAAGTAACAAATACGATTACTTTATTTACATTAAGAGCTTTAGGATAAAATTGAAACTGAAGCCAGAAATTTTGCTTTGATAAAGGCATTAATGAAAGAATTGAAAATCGTAATTACCAATCCTATTTCTGTTTACGTATTCTTCTGCAAGTTTCAATCTTAACGCTGCATTTTTAACAATCTATTTCAGATCATATTTTACCTCTTTAGGAAACATAGACTTTGGAGGTATCAAGATCCATACTATTCCTAGCATGTTGCCTACGTAACTGAGATAAATGAGTATTTGAAAAAATCAAATTAATGACTTATAAGAGGTTTCTAGTGTTTTTATACATCAGAACAAACTGGGAATATTTGCAAGTTTGTTTTGTCTAAATTTGGAGGACGGCAGCCTCTCAACCCCTGAGCTCGCACACTTATCACAGTAAGGATTAGTTCTATTGTACAGGGTATTTAATACAGTTATTGGACTACACGGAAGGCCTATATGTTTATAGAACCCAGTTTGGTCACCACTCACAATGATGTTTAATTAATTACCTTCGGAGAGAATGAATCAATACTAAAATTGGCGCACCAACACTAGATAAAAACTGTTTTCAAGTTGCTAAATGGCACTTTAAGAGCCAAACAATGATCTGACGTTTCACAAAAAGTTGAAACAATCGGATGTTCCAAAATTGTGATTGCATAATACAAAGTAGGACATTTCCGGAATAACTATAAGAAAGGTATTCTTTAATTTTTCCAGCATGATATTTATGCATTTAAATTAAATTGCACGATTTTTTGTAATGAACGACTTTAGTTAGGTTTTGAGAACGATTTTGGGTAAAACAATACCGTCTTTGACGTAAATTAATGATTATTGTAGATGTAACGCCATATTTAATCGAATACAATGCCATGTTTAATACTTTAACGTTAGTTCCTGTTAATTCTTTCTAACATTTTTGTGCAAATTATCATACTTGTCGATGGCTAGAGTATCTCAATTTATTATAGGTACATAAAAACAAATCACTATGCAATAGAACTTTCAAATTGTGCGTTAAGACGTATATATTACATTTAGACCTGATAATTGCCATTTTGGTGGATAAACTCGATGCATACAATATGCAAGTGTCTTACCGAATGTCGATAAAATTCCGAGTCGAATTAGACAATATAATAACGCCTGGTTTCCTATCCAGGTCATGTGTAATCTCTGGATTAAACATTAAAATAATCAGGAAAAGTTTAAGCTATTTCTTGGGTGTTGTTAACAGACTCAAAAAGGATATAAACATCCCTTCATATACCAAATGTCAGTGAAAAGTCTTGAACATTCGATAAAATCAACCCACAGATATGACGCATTACAGTCCAATCTGTGGAGCTATATAATTGAAAACAGTTTACAGCAAAATGTTGCGAGCACTAGTCTAAAGTGTTTTACTTGTTTTGGGTTCTTCCGTTGGTGGGGTCCTAAAAAAAACTAATAGCGGCAGGTCGAAGTGTATCAGTAGATCAACAGACTTTGATCTGATTCTTGTAGCACCTTTAGTAGAAATTGGACTGAACAAATCAATATGATCATTCGTGCCGGGTCTCGATTTTGGAATTTAAGGATACTGCTGGTTTCTTTGGAGTAATATGAATATGGAAATTTCCTCTCAAACAATAATGACCACTTCGCATTTATACGCAGGATATTGACAGGGTTTTGACCAGAGATTTTTGAAGTTCAAAGGTTTAAATACTATCTACACTACAAGTCTGGTATTTTGTGCGATAGGTTATTCCAGGATTGCCTTTAGATATCTGTAGTCAATTTGCACTATTCCCTTTGGACTTGTAACGTCATCACTTTCCTTCCGCACTACATTGCAGTCAGTACTTTAATAAAGTTGGCAACACATCAAGCAGGTGCCTACTGAAAATGTTCGCATAATTTAGAGTTTAAATAGGCTAGAGGAAACAAAAATCAACCAGCCAGACTATTTGTCTGCATTTCTGAACGTCTAAAAAAAAGTCAAAGGACTTAAGTGATTATGACCACATGGCTGTCGTAGTTTATTACCTGTCTGCTTCAACTGTAATATTAGTCAAACTAACTGGGCGTCCGAGATAGACAGACTGACTAAGATATAACTCTCCGTGTGCCAGTTCACATTTTAAGCTTTAAGTTTGGTTGTGCTGACTTCTTCAGTTCTATTGGAAATATTACTATCGTAATTCTATCAATCGACCTGAAGAAGTCAATAATAGAAGAAATGATGTCTGAAATACAGTTTCTTTCTGGCGTATTATTTTGGTTCCTTGTCGGTGTATTTATCACCATAACTGAAGAGAGATGTAACTGCCTGGGAAATGAGTTGCATAATTACAGCGTTTTATTAGAGCCATTTAAGTGCTTTGGCAAACAGGTAGAGTACAGTGACACGAAATCTTACTAGAGTTTGATATGCAAAAAGAGGCCCATTATGACCTCAGCCTCTGTATTTGAGAGCTTCCATGCATAGTATAGCATGTGAAGAACACAAGTCAAATTCTAGCATTTGTTCTTACACTTAATGTTAGAATTTCGAACCAATCGTGATGAGATTTGACACTTGACAAGCATTTTAAAAACGTTTTCCCTGTTTTCCTTATCAAGTCTAAGCTATTCTCAGTTCTACAGGTGATACTGTTACACTTCCATAGTTAGAAAAGGTACCTGACAAGATCATGGAAGTTACTATTCTTTCCATCGCAACTATCTCTTCACCTTCGTTTCTGCCTCCTACTGCTCCTTCTACCATAACTCAAACTTTAAGAGAGGAAATTTTGCACCTTCAAATACAAATTTCTTTCCTCGCTACTCCTGTTTGCTCAAGAAGTCGCGCTGCACTGGCATATTTCTCTCTACTAATTAGTACACTTAGTTACGGAAGAATCTGATAAAGCCGTCGGCGGATTTCTTTAGCTGTACTATAACTCTACCATGCAAACTTTAGGCTTCTTTTCACGTCATTTAAGCCCTACAGACAGTACAGTACAGTACATTTGAACGAAGACAATCAGCTATTTATCTTGAAATTCTTTATTTTCGTCATCTCCTTAAAGGACTATCAGACTAAAAGTCCTTAACATACGCTCATCACTCAACTTCAGATCGATACTCACCTATCATAATTCGCCATTTGGGTTTCATTTCGAAATTCACCATCTAAAAGGCTCTCTTAACAGCGTTGCTGATCCACTCTCGCGCAATGCGGTTAATAACTTGATTTCTCCAAACGCTGCTATTGATTTCGTTCTTATGACACAACAACAGGAAGGGGATCTTGATCTTACAATTCCTGACATAATACAAACCTTAAATGTTTAACCGTTGCCTCTTCCAACTCAGGATGGTACTTTCTTATGTGACATTTCTACTGGAATTCTTCTATGTAATGCTCCTCTAAGGATGGGCAGATTGATTTAAAACACTCTGCATTCACTTTCACATCAAGTTATAAAAGTTAAAGTCAAAGCGATTTCTTATCGCTACGTTTGACCTAGCATGAACATGATATTCTTTTTAACAGTGCTAAAAATCGTAATTAATCGTCACATCCTATTGCAAATGTAGCTTTCGCCACTCCTAACATCTTATCTGTCCACGTTCATATAGATCTTGTCAGTCTCCTACCTTAATTACATAGATTTACTATTTCTTATCCTGCATCAATCGCTCACCCATTAACCCGAAGCTAAATCTATTTCGCACATTATTGCAGAGACAGTTGAACAAACTTTCAGTGCCCAATTGATATTTCATTTTTTGTTCCGATTATTAATACAACGGATAAAAGATCCCGATTCTATTTTGATCTTTTCTCCTCGCTCTCTACTTTCCTTGGTTATCGTCACATTCGCACTATTTTCTATCACCCTCAACCAATGAAAGTTTTCAGATATAACTTAAGAGTAGGAATGCATCATCTTCCAGGACTGACATCTTACCCGTCGTTTCACTGCTACTTTTCACTTAGCCGTTCTCGAATCAGTCCACATCAAAGCAAGATAATCGTTGCTTTGTAGACAAAAAGAATATTGGGCCTTTTTGGTTAACCATTCCTTCCACAGATACATTGGTCAAAACAACACCATTCGCGCAGTCAGAGTTCTAAGTAGCTACTTTTAAAGCACAATTGTGTATAAGTTTTCTTGATTTCTTCTCAACTTCAATTCTGACGATTTTGTGCTCTGAGGCGTGTCAGACGAAAAATGCTTTTCAGTGCCAAAACGTTTTATGGTCTGTTTCTAGTTACTTGAGTACGTCCCAGTTATAACGATTTCAGTAAGTTTTTATTAATGTCGGTAGAAAGAATGTGAAAGTAACGTAAGAATGTTCCCTTTGCAGTAACTTCAGTGCAATCTCTCTGTAGTAGTAGACAAAAATGGGGTAAAAAGTTCAGTATGTTCTCCTTGTAGCAGTAAAGAATAATGTGAAAGTATCGCCATTATGTTCTCTTTCTACCAGCTGCCATACATCCTCATTATAGCACTTAAAAGATTGTCAAAGATACCTCAGTACGTTCTTTTTGTAGCAACTGCGATATATACTGTTTATAGCAGTAGAGAACAATGCCAAAGAGACTTCAGTATGCTTTCTCTGTAGAAACTGCAATATATTCTCTTTGTAACAGTAGCAGAAGTGTCACGAGACCTCAGTTTCTTTCTGTTTGTAGCAACTGCAGTATCATTCTCTACTGCTATAAACTGCTATATCTTTCAAGCACTAGAGAATAGTACCAATGAGACTTTAGTATGTATTCTTTGTACCCACTGCAGCATGTTTCCGTTGAAACAATAGGAAACAATCTCAAGGAGACGTTATTATGATATATTTTTGTAGAAACTCTCTATGTTCTCTTTGTAGCATGAGAGACGAACGTGAAGGAAATCTCAATTGTGTCTCTTTGTAACAACTGCACTATGTTCAACTTGTAGCAGTAGAGACAACGTGAAAATAACCAAACTAGTCCCCTTTGTAGCAACTACATTTGCAGCAGTAGAGAAAAGTCAGAAAGAGACTCAATGTGTTCTCTTTGTTGCAACTGCTATATGTTCCTTTCGTAACCACAGTTACTCTCTTTTGCAGTTACAATGTTGTGCTTTTGCAACTGTAGAGAACATGGTGAAAGAGACGTTAGTGTGTTCTCTTCGTTGCGACTATGAAGTGTTATATTTTTAGCAGTAGAAACAATGTGAAAGTCGGGGCAGTAGTTCTCTTTGTAGCACCTGCAATATGTTGCCTTTGTAGCAGAAGAAAATATATGTGAAAGAGACCCTAAGTGTGTTGTCACTGTACCAACTGCAGAATGTTCTTTTTGTAGAAGTGAGAACAATATGTAACTACAGTATGCTCTCGTTTTAGCGGTAGAGAACAATGTAAAAAAGCCTCGACATTTTGTTTTTGTTGCAGTATAAGGAGTCTGAAATTAATGTTGGTATGTTCTCTTTGTAGCACTTTGTTATCTTTTCTTTGTATTAGCAGAAAACTGCGTAAAACGTCCTTAGTATGATCTCTATGTAGAAACTTCTGAATGTTCTCTTTGTAGCAATAGAGAACAATGTGGAGGTAACCTCAGCATGCCTCTTTGAAGGAACTGCAGAATGACAAAAATATCATCAAATTAAAGACCTATGTATAGTGAAATTCGGGTACATATAGGGCTGTAAGCATTTTGTTTTAGCAGTGCCAGGGTGGTATGTGTGGAGATCATTTTTTTGCCAGACCTCAGGGGTTAGACGTGAACAAAGGAGAAAATTGCAGAAATATGGAAAATATTATAAGAAATTATAAATATAATAAATTTGTATATTGAGGACAGAGGTCATTGTATTTTGGATATAATTTAATATAAAAGGGAACCACATTCTTAGTGTGCTTTCTTGGCATACAATTGCGGCCTTTCACATTTGTAATGGTCTAAAAAAGAGTAGAGGAACACATGCTTGCAGATGTCGTGCTTTTCCAAGTTCTTGCATAGGTTGATATTTTGGGCATATAGAGATCTTTTTGAATTATCAAAATAGAATTTATTCTTCCCACTTTTTAGAGCTAAGTCCAGCTCCTTAAATATACTCCTTTAACTGTACTTTGGCTCATGCGTAACAGGTATATACCAAAAACGTCAGTAGCAACCTAAATCGTAAACGACTTTCCAACATCTTACCATCAACGCTTGTTAGCAGTGTTTCATTTCGCAGCAAAGTTTCACGAGAGGGAAATGTTTACTTTTGGGCCAACACCATTGTAGTTTTGTTCCATAATCGTACTATTTACAGGAATTTTCAAACTTTTAAATTACAGAAACCATTTCCTAATTTCACACTTGTTTGAAATCTACTTTGGGAACAACGTGTTACCCGTATATACAATATCCAACAAAGTTACATGATACAAACATTCAATTTCCACCAATGCACTTCTTGCTTGGCTATCGAGACTCCGGGTGCAAATCTTATACGGTTTAGAAATATAAAAACCCAGGCAAAAATTCTAATGGTCAAAGACATCTTGAGTCAAAAAAATTCGTCTTAGATTTACTGTTA
>JAAAKL020015459.1:0-11478 GCA_010016065.2 Carybdea cf. marsupialis auct. non (Linnaeus, 1758)
TTCTGTACTGAAAACACTGCTTTTTCATTGGCTGAAGAGCTAGGAGCGACACATATTTATAAATTTAGAATCTATCGAGTATTGATTAAATGTTATGGTTGTTTTACTGAGGCAACCTTGAAGATAATAGACAAGTTCACTGCCATATAACAGAGAATGGTCAGGATTCAGAACGCCTGCGCATTTTGTACATTCATCTCACTGCCCGAAAGAGTCATTAAAAAATTTGTTTTACCACCTTTGGCTGCTACAGTCCCCCAACCCTCATCTCATACGTCTGTGAGTGCTAGTTATTACCTTTACCTTCCGGGACCAATCGAAAATCGTGGAAATACTCGTCCGGTCGAATTGTATATATCTTGATATTATATTTATTTACGTATTTGACGACAAAATAACTTTCCTATGATAGGAATAATGGTAAGAAATAGACTTACACTTCAAAGTCTAGAAGTTGTTTAAGCACTTTTCTTAAAACTAAATTTTTAAACACTAAATTATCCCAAATAATCATCCTGACCTAGTAAAACTTCAGTCCCCCCGTTGGTAATAATTTGTTGTAGGCTGCATTAGGGATAATAAAAGATGATCATGGTAGACTACATTTTGGAGGAGAGTTACAGGCAGAGAAAGAGTACTTGGCAAACTCCAGGTCTTGGTTAGAAAATTTTAAAATGGCATAAGACTACAGGGCGTTCTATTTGTTGATATTTAATTTTTAATTGAGGAACTCTTATCTAATTTAATTGCACTTATCCTGGGTATGATAAATTCTTTCAGGAAAAAGACATTTGGTACTTGGCAGACTCATTAGCGCATACAATTTAGGGGCCTGCGATTATTTTGCCCGAATGAACATAAAAGGGGTAAAATCTTTGCGTTGTCACTAAATGCTGTTTAGAAAATATATAATTACTCTATTTAATTATCAAGAGTACACAAGGTACAAAGAATGCTGCTTGTTTCAGCTTTAGATTCAATCTTGTTATTAACCATGGAAGAGGCCATGGACAAAACTGAAGTACTGAAGTATTCTTGACTTCAAACTACCTGAGGCGTACCCGTAAGACAAACCACTGCTTTAATGTCAAATTCGGACAAATTCATGAGATTGACCTTCCAAAGTGGTCGGGATATGTCCGCCCCCCTCCAGTAACCTCTCTCAACTCCTACCGCCACTGCTTCAACCAGTGCGTGTCCTCTCTTTAACTACGCCTCAACGCTGTCCTTCGTGTTGTTATTTCTATTAGTCACTTTCAGAAATTCTCTCTCTTCGTGTTGCTTTTCTAATGAATATAACATCAATCGGCTAGAGGTTCTTCGTCACAGGCAACTCACTTTGCTTCCTTTTCTTTTTTCCATGTCTTTCTTATTCTATCTCTTAACCTTGAAGTACCACTTTTGCCGTGTAATTTTGTAACGAAAAGAAGAATCTGACCAAATGTAATCACTAAAAATATTGAAATGAAATTGACAAAGTTCCATAAAATATGAAATCATAGATATTCAAACCAACTCTACTCTTATACAAACGTCTGCGTCCTTCGCCGAGATGCACACTCTACAAAGTGATCAAGTCTATATTACTGTCATTTCATGTCTACAAGACTCCATCGCTTAAGAGCTTAAAGACAAAGCGTCAGAGACCATCAAATCGTACAGGTTCTCATGCATTGTCACTTATCACAGACAATATAACAATTCCTGATGTACGTTTGTCATTGATATCTGATGTCTGCGAAGCTCCTTAGAAGAACATGTGGTAAATTTCAGCATATATGAAGTCATTGTTTTTCTTATACTTAGCTTATTTCTAAGCAGTTTTCTGCGTTATCTAGACAACTTCTCGAGTACATCCACCCATAGATTACCTATGTGCAATTGATGTGCGAATCTTGCTCTGCTTACTTGTACAAGTAATATATCCAGCATGTTAGGTGCGTACAGTTTAAAGCAAACCAATATTTCAGCTGCGTTGCCTAGGGAAGGTCTTCAGTACTTAAGATCTAAGCATGGAAACCAGGCTGATGATATAGAAATGGTATATTTATTCAATTTTAATGCAGAGCAGTGAGCTATCAACTCCAAGGTATGGATTTGGCAAACGATCTATAAATACATATAAATCGTAATCTATTCTTAGCTAGGAATAGGTCCTGGAAAAGGATGTCTAATATGATGCCGAGGCTTTCAACCTCGTGCTGATTCTTTCTCCAGCCCCTCCATTTTGTATCTTCCCTTATTGTTAACTTCGATTACAAATGGTTTCTTTATCATCCAATATTCTGGTAAATCTAACTCTCCATCATTTATAAAGCCTCGGTCTACTGGTTTGTAAAATGTAACCAAAACTGAATCAGCCACTTTCGAATCCACCAGTCTGACTTAGCCTTCCCTTGTCTGATTGCTTGTACGTCGTTCAACTGCATGTATACATTGCTTGGCAATTCTTTTCGCATCCTCAATTTGTTTCAAACGCCGTCTTTCAGAATTCAAAGTTTACGTTTCTGTAGAGTTCATCAGAAGACATTTTCTTGCAGATGAGAATTACACAAACTAACTTGAATGAGTATTTCCGTAGCTCTGAGACTCTTTTCACCATTTAGAGCTATACAATGTTACCTTCTGTACCTTTCTGCTAGAAAGAATGCTTTGGTTTGTTGGTTCAACTTTGTTTGTTGGCTCAACTTTGTTTGTTGGTTTGTACTACTAAAAACTGACATCTAAGAAAAAGGTAATTCCAAAGCAGGTAGTTTTCTTGGCCACTAAAAATTTCTTCCGACCTACTATGGTGGACTAGCATCAGATTTGACAGGCATGTCATTAGCTGTTTGTAGTGGAATTAAGACCTATCTCTTCATCAAAAATGAATCAACATTTAGGTTTTCTCTTCGAGGCTGAGAGAAAAGAACAATATCGTTCTCTAAAGGAGCATTCTCTAATTTCATGTGGCTCATCAGGGAATATCAATTGCCTATCAGGGTCACATGATACGACAAGAGAGAACAAAGAGCACTTAACAACAAACCTACCTGGAACTTGTTAGATCGGATTCTCAAATTCTTCATACACCTAAGGGGCGGTCATTTAGATTTGAACACTAGCTTAGGATTACTCAACCTAAGGAATATCAGTCCATATAAAGGGAGACTGGTGTTCTATTCCCTACGGACCTCCAGGCTTAGTGGGGTTAGTCAACTTTTTGTATGTGCCAGTAGCCGAAGTTGGTTAATATCTTGTTTTTAATGCGTATGGTTGATTTTATTGACGAAGATCCGCAAGATTCTTGAAAGCAATAATTTTCACATCCTCCATCAGATAAAACAAGGCCTCTTGAAATTTAAGCTTTTGTTGTCTTTGAGGGAGTTGGGCTTATTATCAATCACAAAGTGTGAAAAACAAGGGCATTATAATTGACGGATGGTAGAGAAACGAGCCTTGAATAATATGTGGCTAGAATGGGTTGGAAATGAGTAGAACTTTGCCTTCGGGAATTACTCAAAAAAGACATGAACCCCTGAACTATCCTAAATTATACCAATTGATGTGTAGAACAGGAAGCCTGCTTACTTTACAAAGCTCACAGTAAATCGAGTTATTACCCCCCCCCCCCCAAAAAAAAAAAATTTTTTTGGTGACAACACAGTTTTTTCAGGAAATGTGCAAATTCTGAAATTACAGAAGTAAAACGTCTTCCGTGACAAATAGTTACGAGATGATCTAATAAATTAAGACTAATTAAACTTAAAATTAGTTGGACAGAAGAGAATCAAAATTTCTAAAGATATCTGGAGGTCAGTGACAAATTTCTCGTAAGATAACTAGTGCAAAGAGTACTAGGTTGACACTTTCTGAGAGAAAGAGGCAGTCAGCTTCAATACGAGGCAATAGAGGAAAGCACTGTCGCATAAGCATAAGTTGGGAATGGTTGGCGAATAAGTTAGGGAAAGAGACTATTGTGGGTAGCTACGAAGTAAACAAAAGAATAACATGAGAAAAGTGGAGATTGGTTAAGTGTCTGCCAATCATCAAAATGAAAATGGGTCTGGGTCTGTGAGCACTCCTTCCTTTTCTTATGTTTGCTCGAGGTTGTTTCTTTCATGTAGGCTTGAATGGATTCCTTGAAGCCCTCGGATAGCTCTGTTGACTGCTTTTGCTATGTCTTCTAGGTCTACATTTCCCTCTTATTTACTTTTGCTTTAGATGGTGCCATCACAGATTATTAAACTCATAGTATCATGAGTTTTATAATTTCTGGTGCCACATCCTTTTCCCAAGCATCATGATATCTAGAAAGGATTAGCAATCACAAACTCTCAAAGAAGTTGGCGACGAGTTCATTCGCATTGCAGGCGTAGGATTTTTTCAAGCCATCGTAGTAGTTCATATCCAATTATGACATCCAATGAAGCATAGAAAAAACCCGTTTACAGAATGACTTTCAATTCAGCGACAACCTTCTGTTGCACTATGGTTGCTAATAGTACTTTCACATGGATTTGGTCTTTTGGTGCTTGGAGAAGACGCTAAAACTACATTCTTGTCCAAAGTAATTTGTTTTTGAATAGAGGATTGCACACAGTAACGTTGTCTCGGAACTATCGGCGCTGATAGACGCAAAACTTGACAGAATCACTTCAAATGGGTATAAATCCATTGTTCGGAGCAAACGATCTTACAGACATGATCTGTTTCTACGTCTCTTTCTGTTCTCTAACGAACATCTCCAATTACGATGTTAAAAAAGGCCATTCAACGCAAGTGAGTTATCTTGAGAACGCGTGAAGAACATCTAATAGAATTTCCATGAAGGGTATACAGTCTTCGTATTCAGAATACGGTGTAACATGAAAGTAAAACTTTGTCCCTTGTAATTAAAGACGCGTTCCATCGCACTATTATGAATCATGAGAAGTTACAAATGATGTATCCTTTTGAGACAGTTTACAAAATTATCAAATGGAGAGGAATATAGTTTGGGGGGACTTTTATGCACTAACAAATCAGCTCCATGAATCAATGCTTTCAACAACCGTTTTAGCTTCAGAAGGTTTATTTAAAGTCAGGTTTAAGACCATGGATCATTGCCATGGTCTCACCTATTATCACTATGCACTTCCGTTAGCCTGGAGGTAACCAAAGTGTGTGTTGTAAAGAAATCCCTTCTCAATTTCATTTAAAATCCGTAACTGCCTCAAATGACTTCGGAGGACTGTAGAGGATAACAGTTTGGGCAGTGCTGGTCCGCGCAGCTTGAAGCCAATCAGAAGTTTCAAAAGAAGGAGGCAAATGGCGCTAATTTTTTAGCATAACGACTTCTCTAAAATTGCAAGAAGTAGCGAAATTAAGAAGTAACGAAACTATTTCTGCATTTAAATCTGTTCACTTGCACTAGTCGCCAATCAACCAAGAAGCTATTTCCTGCAATCACTGCCGCTGAACCAACTACTTGCTTCTAGTGATCATCGCCTTAGACAGCCTACGATAAATCCAAAGAGGAACATGATAGGGACCGTTTGCAATCTTCTATTGCAATAGCAACGCAAAAAATACGAAAAATCTGACTCTTTGTTTACCTCTGTTTACATTTTTTACTTTTTGTTTACCTGGCTGAAGTGACAACAGCAGGTTGCTGCATCCATTATCATGGCCAGCAAGCGGCTTATGCGAACACTGCGGCGGCTTAAAGCATGAATTGTCTACTTCAAGCTATTTTCCTAAAACATGTCAATATCAAAGTCCTTTCTTTCTTTTTTTATGATTTATTTAATCTTGGCTGATCTTAATAGCTTGTATAGTAAATCAAACATAAAATATCGTGGCTGATATAAGGCAACTACTTCAATGTCTGATTCTGTACAATAAATAAATGGCTAGCATAGAATATTATAAAATGTAATAAAATTGACACTCCGAACTTGTCTCCGACAAATAAAGCAAATGTATATACCTCCATGCCATCCTTTAGTTTCTATTTAAGTCCAGGAGGTACTTTGCTTCATTTTTTTTGAAGTGAAAGGGAATGTCTAGGGCTTTCTTCCCAAAGGCAGCACCTAATTGTGTTTATTTTTAGTAAGGTAAACCCATTGTTATCTTTTAAGTTGCAGAAGTTTTCTTGTTGAATAAAAAGATCTTTCGTGAAGCTACAATTTCAAGCATTGCAATTTCCTATCAGGGTAGGAGTTATGATATCTTTTAACAGCAAGTGGTTTAGCATCCATAATTGTTTGTTGCACTTGGCCCATCCAGAAACAGTTTTCGACCCTAACTTGGCTCTCAATCGAACGAAATGGTGATAAACCGCGTTGTGCGAATCGGGAACGTTACCAAAAACTGGTTGGGTTAAATAAAAATTATGTGTTTTACTTAAAGGAGTGCAATTATTTCTCTTAGAGCTAGGTCAGCCACTGGTAACAACAGATCATGTAAAATGAAGAATAAAAAGGACAACGCATACAGTGTTGCTCATCTCGACTAGTTGGACAACAGTCTAGTTCGGCGTTTTGAAATTTCACATGTTATTGTTACATTTTATTTCATTGACTTCGGAAAATTCTATCTTTTGATTTGATACTAAATGTACAAAAATGGGTGTAGTTATAGCCTTCTAAGAACTTAGCTGGATTTGAACAACTAGCCTCTCTAGAGTAACCGAGATAAGGCCACAAACGTTCGCTCTAGCCTCAATCATGATTCAATGATTTAGCCTCAATCATGATTCCTTTGGTAGTCTAAACACTGAATCTAATCATTTCAATCCCAATGTTGATGGACATGCTTCGTAGAGATTGCAATAGGGTAGACATTTTGTCGGGGAGGGGTTTTTTATTCTTCATTCCATTGTTACTTGAATACCTTGAATCCTCCTCTCCCAACCTAATAGTTCAAAATAGTAAATAGCTCTTTTTATTAACGAATCTGCGACAAATACTTCAGAAGTTAATAGAAATTTTGTTTCCTTGCGATCAGTCAAACTAAAGAAGAGAAAGATAATCTTTTAGGACTTTTATGTTACGATTCATCATTTCGTTTTGTTTCCTTCTTTCATTTCTGATAAATAGCCAAATACGCGCAGTTTTCTTTGACAAGATTTTTACTGAAGAAAACTCGCACCGCTCGGTTTTAGTTCAACGGAGAAATAGAAGTATGACCAAACCAAAATTTGTTACTTTCTTAATGCCGAATTGGGCGACATGATAGTGCCATTTATGACTTTTAAGGGCAACAAAACAGTACCTTTTACTCTTGAACTTCACGCAGAAAGTGGATCACAAGGAGACTTTTGTGCGCGATTTGTACAGCGAGACGCATGAACAACAGTGGGAGTGACTCTACAAAAAATGCCACCCACAATTAGTGAGAAACATGCCAAGCCGTTTTAGACATTAATATCTTGCAGACATAGTTCCATTAAAAATTTTCGTTGTTATCCACTTTTTTAAGAACAAACAATGGATACAAAGATTGACTGTCTAATAATACATTGATCAACTGCTTTCAACGTCTTGTATAATTGTACTATGAATGGTACCTTTGGGGTTGATCAGTAATTGAACAATGAGATGGAGAACCAAGGGCTATAAAGGAATCGTTCAACTGTTTTCACAAAGTTGCCAAAATGTATTTCAGACTGCCCTTGTGAATCTACAGCTTTCTTTCTAGATATTTATTTTTCTACAATGCTTAAGAAATATGAGAACTATGGTATGTCTATTTCTATTCAAAAAGTTAACATTCCCCCAAACTGTTCACTGTGGAGATAGGTATAACAGTTCAGGGGGCGTTGCTTTGTCACGACCTTTTCCTTTACATGTTTTGATAAGTTATTCACTTCATTCAATTATTCATTCTGTCATCAAAAGAAAAGCGTCCATCCGTGCACGTCATATTCTGTTCAGGGTAGTTGTGCCTTTCAAAGACCTCATCTTGTTTTGATGTTGTTGCTCTGAGAAGGACCTGTTATTTTACTCCTTATGAAAATTAAACAACTGAATATTTTCCTAGTTGTCTACTCAACGGATTCTCTTGTGTGCCACACGATTGTCAATGAAGCATTACAATCCCACGATCGCGTGGCGATATCACAATATTCAATACAAGCTTGATACAGATTCACTGCAGAATAATCTGCAACGTTGTTTTTCATGTTAAATCAGTAGTTCACTACTACCACATAACTATTTCAAACAAGAAAGTTGCTCCAGCATTGATGAGAAGAATCAATTTGAAAGCTGAAAAAGTATCTAAACTATCAATCGGGTATACAGCAACCATAAAGTGTGAATTCTCTGAATTCGTTACCAATGTCACCAATGAAGGTTAAAAGGGAACAGGCAACCGCTTGTCGCATTCGCATTTCTCTCCCTCATATTATGACCAGAACAAGTCTAACAATAACCCGCACCTATAATCTCCTTTTCTCTATAGTCCCACAGACCAAAATGGTTTTAACCCTAATATAGAGCATGTACATCAATTGATCATTAAATACATGCATATGTATGTACATGATTTATTGAACGATGACCAGACAAAAATAATTCCAATCAAAGCCGTCGATATTCATGTGCTTTCTTTTCCTCCGCATTCTTATGAGAGGTTTCCATTTAAGCTTAATTGCACTGTCAATTCCCTTTTCAGGATCTCACTATTTCTGCTCCAATTCCTCAATCAGTTGAGAAAAGGCAGGCCTCTTATGCCTTATAAACATCCTTTAATATCATTACTAAACACTATAAAATATAAGGAACGAACTCACCAACAGCTCTGTTCCTTTTGTCGACGAGTAACAATGCTAATTCTTTTCTTTAAATTCCTCTTAAATCGAATCTTCCATGTATCAAGTAAAACTAAACTTGATTACACTCGAGGAAAATCAACTTTTTATTCTCAGTTCAACAAAGCGCTTCTAACAGAGCTGTTAATGACGTCAGTACGCGCCACTGCTATTGCTTCAACGCTGGAAAGCGAGCACTGCGGATGAATGATAAATCAGTTTGAAATATACTAAAAGTTTTCATAGTGCTTCGGCCAACGTACACGACGTCAAAAACGTGTAGTAGGAGAAAATTCTAAAGCGTTGGAATTTCGATCATCGGTGAAGTTTGATGATTTAGAATTTGGCTCTATGAGACATTAACCTTAATGCACAGTTTCTTCTCCAACTGAATTCTATGGTTTCTATGCTCTAAAAATACTAACTTAGGCTGACATATTGAATTGTCAGTCTCTCTTACTTCTTTCGTGCTTATTGCAGCTCTTCATAACATAATCAATCATACTCTTTTCCGTTGTCCTCCATTCTATTCGGCATAAGATAAATGGTGTTTTCTCTCATTCATACAACGCCCAACTTCAGTCCAAATGTGGAACTGATTTTTTGTCATCTTATGATGTCTTTGTAAGACTGCAGGGACCAAGCATGTTCGTCAGCATAAGGGGTTTGGAAACGTGACTTCCCTCACGATCAAGAAAGATTACCAGGTAACTGATGGCATCGGTTTCAGTGTCATGTTTTCACAACCAACTTCGTAACCCCTCGAGGTCCCCACATAAACAGGGTAACTGTGCCAAGTTTCAAATACCATCTCTTCCCAGATATGTGAGGATATATAAATTAGACGTTAAGTGCAATAATGGGTCTACTCCTTCTCCCTAAATCATCTTTCTCTTACATTCTGGCAGACATTTCGTTTGTTAAAGGAAACTTAAGTTATGAATGTTCTGTTAAAATGACTTCCACAACAGATGCATCTTAAATGATAGGCTGGAAGGCTTTCAAGAAGAAGATGTCAAGACCAGAGTGAACAAACTGAAATCGTAGATGAAACATTACAGGTTAGATGAACTCTTGATCTATCTTGCTAGTTGCATGAGACACTAACCGTGGGAAAGCAAATCAGAGATTGTTTGTTTCTCGTGTATATAGACCAGACTAGATGCTGGAGAAATTATTATTTCAAAGGTTAAACGACAATTTAACAATGCTGTAAACACACAGTCAGACTTCTGAGGGATTACAGGGTCACAATAGTAAAAAAACGTGCATATATCAACTGTTCCGTTCAGATCCTCTGAACAGAGTATAGATGTAGAGTATGTAATCTCATTTCTAGAACCTCATGCAGTTTGAGGATCAAAAATGGATTTACTGGAATAAATCAAACAGTCAAACAGTGGTAAAAGATAATACAATCCCAAGAAAAGAGCCTCTAGGTCGAAGATCTTGCACGTATTCAATCTGTTATTATCATCTTGGTGATGAGCATATTTGCTAACAATGAAGAACTCAAATGCAGGAACAGAACATATTTCTGACACTTAAGAGGATTGATATTTAGGGTGTGGTGTATGCTCCCTCATTTCGTGACACCATAGTTGCCTACAGGAACGGCTCCTGTGGTGCCCCATTTATATTTTTCAAAATATATCTAGTGTTTTTACCTGTTCAATCCGGCGTTTTGTTTCCCCCTCCAGGCTTGATCATGTTTCAGCCTTTTAAAGGCCTTCATCAGTGCCAATCTATGTATATTGGAACATATACATACAAGTACTCAGGCAGACACACTAGCAATCATCAAATAAATAGTACAGCACTCAATAAACAGTTAATGCATATGACGCTGGCGGGGAGCGAACCCACGATCTCCTACATCGACAGTGTCAACTGAACTACTGTACTAAATAGTGCAATAGCTAAGTTGACAATCCAGGAAGTCGATCCCGAATTATCAGCACCTAATATTTTTCGTTTCGCAGACATACTACCTGCCTGAGTAAGTATATATGAAAATGGCACTGATGAAGCTAATAGCGAAACGAACATGTTCTCTATATGTATGTAAGTCCGGACTTTGAGCAAGACAGTCGTATATGTGTAAGTATGCAATATTTTTCATCAATTGCTGTTTTGTATGTTTTTAGTTTTTCAGTGCATTTCTGCTACGACCTTTTCAAGGTCTACACATCAAAAATTCTCCTCTGAACTGGGACCGTTGAAATCTGATTACTGAAGTTTGTATTTCTAATAACTGGGCATCAATTAACGTATTCCTTGAAAACGAACGTTTATTTGTTGTAATTTGAATTGCGACATGAAATCGAAAGCAGACGCTTTCACGAAAAACGCATCTCTCTCTTGCAAATCTTCAAATCTGACTGATCATTTGCAAGCATAACTTAGTTAAATGGTGGTAAAAACCTACTTCATATTAGAGCAGCTCTAGAAAGATATACAATTCTTCAGGAGATACATAAAGAGACATCTACCAAGGAAGTTTGAAAACGATGTGAGCAAAGCAGAGCTTAAGTAATTGGATCAAAGAGAATACAAAAACATTCGAGACTGTTTAGTCAGACTACGTGACGGATTGAAAGAAAAGCCAGAGTCTGTTATTTAGCAAATCAAATGTTTTCCATGATCCACTTTAAAATGGCTGCGAAGGAAACGTGAGAGAAGTCAGCATCTTCGTACAACGC